>JAWNPH010000096.1:12500-15000 GCA_035047645.1 Drosophila merina
TTTTCTATCTTCTCTATCTTCTCTATCTTTTCTATTTCTTCTATCTTCTTCTATTTCTCTAATCTATCTCTCTATTTCTCTATTTCTCTATCTTTTCTATCTTCTTCTATCTTCTTCTATCTTTTCTATCTTCTTCTATCTTCTTCTATCTTCTTCTATCTATTTCTATCTTTTCTATCTTCTTCTATCTTCTTCTATTTGTCTATCTTCTTCTATCTTCTGTCTATTTCTATCTCGTCATTTCTTCTATCTTCTTCTATCTTGTCTATCTTCTTCTATCTTCTGTCTATTTCTATCTTCTTCTATCTATCTTCTATCTTCTTCTATCTTCTGTCTATTGTCTATCTTCTTCTATCTTCTGTCTATCTTCTGTCTATCTTCTTCTATCTGTCTGTCTATCTTCTCTCTATCTGTCTTCTATCTGTCTGTCTATCTGTCTGTCTATCTGTCTGTCTATCTGTCTGTCTATCTTTCTATCTGTCTGTCTATCTTCTGTCTATCTTCTGTCTATCTTCTATCTATCTGTCTGTCTATCTTCTGTCTATCTTCTGTCTATCTGTCTGTCTTCTGTCTGTCTATCTGTCTGTCTATTTCTGTCTATCTGTCTGTCTATCTGTCTGTCTATTTCTGTCTATCTGTCTGTCTATCTGTCTGTCTATCTGTCTGTCTATCTGTCTGTCTATCTGTCTGTCTATCTGTCTGTCTATCTGTCTGTCTATCTGTCTGTCTATCTGTCTGTCTATCTGTCTGTCTATCTGTCTGTCTATCTGTCTGTCTATCTGTCTGTCTATCTGTCTGTCTATCTGTCTGTCTATCTGTCTGTCTATCTGTCTGTCTATCTGTCTGTCTATCTGTCTGTCTATCTGTCTGTCTATCTGTCTGTCTATTGTCTGTCTATCTGTCTGTCTATCTGTCTGTTATTGTTGTCTATCTATCTGTCTATCTGTCTGTCTATGTCTGTCTATTTTCTATCTGTCTGTTATTGTCTGTCTATCTGTCTGTCTATCTGTCTGTCTATCTGCTGTCTATCTGTCTGTTATTGTCTGTCTATTGTCTGTCTATCTGTCTGTCTATCTGTCTGTTATTGTCTGTCTATCTTCTGTCTATCTTGTTATTATTGTTATTGTCTGTCTATCTGTCTGTCTATCTGTCTGTCTATCTGTCTGTCTATCTGTCTGTCTATCTGTCTGTCTATCTGTCTGTCTATCTGTCTGTCTATCTGTCTGTCTATTTGTCTATTGTCTGTCTATTCTGTCTATCTGTCTGTTATTGTCTGTCTATTGTCTGTGTATTGTCTGTCTATCTGTCTGTCTATCTGTCTGTCTATCTGTCTGTCTATTGTCTGTCTATCTGTCTGTCTATCTGTCTGTCTATCTGTCTGTCTATCTGTTGTCTATTATTGTCTATCTGTCTGTCTATCTGTCTGTCTATCTGTCGGTCTATCTGTCTGTCTATCTATCTGTCTATTGTCTGTCTATCTGTCTGTCTATCTGTCTGTCTATCTGTCTGTCTATCTATCTGTCTATCTGTCTGTCTATCTGTCTGTCTATCTGTCTGTCTATTATTGTCTATCTGTCTGTCTATCTGTTGTCTATTGTCTGTCTATCTGTCTGTCTATTGTCTGTTAGTCTGTCTATCTGTCTGTCTATCTGTCTGTCTATCTGTCTGTCTATCTGTCTGTCTATCTGTCTGTCTATCTGTCTGTCTATTGTTGTCTATCTGTCTGTCTATCTGTCTGTCTATCTGTCTGTCTATCTGTCTATCTATTGTCTGTCTATCTGTCTATCTATCTGTGTGTCTATCTGTCTGTCTATCTGTCTGTCTATCTATTGTCTAGTTGTCTATCTGTCTGTCTATGTCTATCTGTCTGTCTATCTGTCTGTCTATCTGTCTGTCTATCTGTCTGTCTATCTGTCTGTCTATCTGTCTGTCTATCTGTCTGTCTATCTGTCTGTCTTTGTCTGTCTATCTGTCTGTCTATCTGTCTGTCTATCTGTCTGTCTATCTGTCTGTCTATCTGTCTGTCTATCTGTCTGTCTATCTGTCTGTCTATCTGTCTGTCTATCTGTCTGTCTATCTGTCTGTCTATCTGTCTGTCTATCTGTCTGTCTATCTGTCTGTCTATTTTGTCTATTGTCTGTCTATCTGTCTGTCTATCTGTCTATCTATCTTCTGTCTATTGTCTGTCTATCTGTCTGTCTATCTGTCTGTCTATCTGTCTGTCTATCTATCTGTCTATCTGTCTGTTATTATCTGTCTATCTGTCTGTCTATCTATCTGTCTATCTGTCTGTCTATCTATCTGTCTATCTGTCTGTCTATCTGTCTGTCTATCTGTCTGTCTATCTATCTGTCTATCTTTATGTTTATGTCTGTCTATTGTTGTCTATCTGTCTGTCTATCTGTCTGTCTATCTGTCTGTCTATCTGTCTGTCTATCTGTCTGTCTATCTGTCTGTCTATCTGTCTGTCTATCTGTCTGTCTATCTGTCTGTCTATCTG
>JAWNPH010000096.1:25000-30000 GCA_035047645.1 Drosophila merina
AAGAGCTAAGATACCAGCAAGTAACGTCTTATCAACCTGAAAATCCTTATAATTATAACTGCTATTATCCCTGCTATCCAGAATATTTTCAACCCCAGCCTTATCCCTACCAATTAAACTATACACCAGAATCAATTCAGTGTCCCCCTGAACAGAACTACGACAATTCGGAGACAACAGAAGAGGAAATACCAGCAACAAATGACAACGAACCAGATAATTCTGAACTAAACGAAAATTTTCGGTCAACAGCCCCGGACAACTCGAATACATAAAAATAGTATACAAAGGTTCCACATACAAATGCCTTCTAGACACAGGATCCACAATTAATATGATTAATGAGAATATATTTTGTCTTCCCATTCAAAATAGTAGATGTAAAGTTTTAACATCAAATGGCCCTATTATCTTGAACGACTTGATTATGTTACCCAGAAATAGTATTTTCAAAAAAACCGAACCATTTTATGTGCACAGATTTTCTAATAATTACGATATGCTAATTGGCAGAAAATTGTTAAAAAATGCACAATCAGTTATTAATTACAAAAATAATACAGTTACCCTTTTTGATCAAACATACAAATTAATTACTTCAGAATTAATTAGTTCGGAAGGAAACCAAAATTTTCATATCCAAAGGACACCAGAACCAATTGCAAACTCAGAGCAGGAATCAATAAAAAAATTTGATTTTTCACAGTTTCGATTAGATCACCTAAATCAGGAGGAAACTTTAAAGTTAAAAGTCTTATTAAATAAATTTAGAAATCTCGAATATAAGGAAGGAGACAAATTAACATTTACAAATACCATTAAACACGTACTAAATACAACACATAACTCCCCAATTTATTCAAAACAATACCCACTTGCGCAAACACATGAAATTGAAGTAGAAAACCAAGTACAGGAATTGCTAAATCAGGGATTAATTAGGGAAAGTAATTCACCATACAATAGTCCTACTTGGGTTGTACCAAAAAAACCGGATGCTTCTGGCATAATGAAGTACAGGGTAGTAATTGATTATAGAAAGCTAAATGAAATAACCATACCTGACAGATATCCAATTCCAAATATGGACGAAATACTTGGCAAACTGGGTAAATGCCAATATTTTACAACAATCGATCTGGCAAAAGGATTTCACCAAATAGAAATGGACGAGGAATCAATTCCTAAAACTGCATTCTCCACCAAAAGCGGTCATTACGAATATCTTCGAATGCCATTTGGCCTTAGGAATGCACCCGCTACTTTTCAAAGGTGCATGAATAATATCCTTCGACCATTGCTTAACAAACACTGTTTGGTGTATCTGGATGATATTATAATTTTTTCAACATCCCTTACAGAACACTTAAATTCATTACAATTAGTTTTTTCAAAGCTTGCAGAAGCAAATTTAAAATTGCAACTAGACAAATGTGAGTTCTTAAAAAAAGAAGCTAACTTTCTTGGTCACATAGTAACTCCTGATGGTATTAAACCAAATCCTATTAAAGTTAAAGCCATAGTTTCATACCCAATTCCGACAAAAGTAAAAGAGATTAGAGCTTTCCTCGGATTAACAGGTTATTATCGCAAATTTATTCCAAATTACGCAGACATAGCAAAACCCATGACCAGCTGCTTAAAAAAAGGAGCAAAGATAGATACGAAAAAACTTGAGTACATAGAGGCATTCGAAAAACTTAAGGCTTTGATAATCCGAGACCCAATTTTACAATTACCTGATTTTGAAAAGAAATTTGTTTTAACCACAGACGCAAGTAACTTGGCCCTCGGGGCTGTACTTTCTCAAAACGGTCATCCTATATCTTTTATTAGTAGAACACTTAACGATCACGAATTAAATTACAGTGCTATCGAAAAAGAATTACTCGCCATAGTTTGGGCCACTAAAACTTTTCGACATTATTTACTAGGGCGACAATTTCTCATTGCTAGTGACCATCAACCCCTTAGATGGCTTCATAACTTAAAGGAACCGAATGCTAAGTTAGAAAGATGGAGAGTCAGATTAAGCGAATACCAATTTAAAATCGATTATATTAAAGGAAAGGAAAATTCAGTCGCCGATGCATTATCAAGAATTAAAATTGAAGAAAATCACCATAGTGAAGTTACTCAACATAGTGCAGAAGAAGACAATAGCAACCTTATTCATTTAACAGAAAAACCAATAAATTATTTCAAAAAACAAATAATCTTTATTAAATCCGATAAAAATAAAATAGAGCATTCAAAAATATTTGGTAACTCCATTACCACAATTCAATATGATGTAATGACACTCGAAAAGGCTAAACAAATTTTACTCGATCACTTCATCCATAGAAACATTACCATTTATATTGAGAACGATGTAGATTTTGAAATTATTCAAAGGGCACACATAGAAATTATTAATACCACCTACACAAAAGTAATTCGCAGTCTTTTCCTATTAAAGAACGTTGGTTCATACGCCGAATTCAAAGAAATCATACTTCAATCACATGAAAAACTTTTACACCCTGGTATACAGAAAATGACAAAATTATTTAAAGAAAATCACTTCTTTCCAAATAGCCAACTACTAATTCAGAATATAATAAACGAATGCAACATATGCAACTTAGCCAAAACAGAACATAGAAACACCAAAATGCCTTTAAAAATCACGCCTAAACCGGATCATTGCCGAGAAAAATTTGTGGTAGATATTTATTCATCTGAGGGAAAACATTACATCAGTTGCATTGATATTTATTCTAAATTCGCTACACTTGAGCAAATTAAAACTAAGGACTGGATAGAATGCAGAAACGCATTAATGCGTATTTTCAATCAATTAGGTAAACCCAAATTACTTAAGGCAGACAGAGACGGAGCTTTCTCCAGTTTAGCTTTAAAGCGATGGCTTGAAGAAGAAGAAATCGAATTACAGCTCAATACAGCAAAAAACGGGGTGGCAGACGTCGAAAGATTGCACAAAACAATAAATGAGAAGATTCGTATAATCAATTCATCCGATGATGAAGAAGTAAAATTAAGCAAGATAGAAACAATCCTTTACACATACAACCATAAAATTAAACATGACACTACTGGACAGACACCTGCTCAAATCTTCTTATACGCTGGGCATCCAATATTAGACACTCAAAAAATTAAAGAGAAGAAAATAGATAAAATAAATGAAGACCGACAGGAATTTAATATTGACACTAATTACAGAAAAGGTCCACTACAGAAAGGCAAATTAGAAAATCCATTTAAATCAACCAAAAATGTAGAACAGACAGACCCTGACCATTACAAAATCACTAATAGAAATAGAGTTACGCACTACTACAAAACACAATTCAAAAAACAAAAGAAAAATAATCAACTCTCAATTTCACAGGCACCTGGTACCTGATAACATTATTGCTTATCTAACACATTTCTATTAACCATACTCTTGTTAACACAATTAAAGTACTTCCCTATCCCGACCATAATGGATTTAAATTGGACTATTCAGAGAAACAATCATATTTTGAAAACAATAATAAAATTTATAATCAAGACAACAAAAAGAAAATTATCCAATATGTCGAACCAAATGTAATACTTACATGGAAGCTAACTGAAACTACTATTTTACAAAATTGTCAAAAATGGAAACAAAATTATAAGAATAAAACAATGTAGAATTAGAATTAGAAATGTTATTTTAAGCGAAAATTTATTAAGTCTAGAAATTGACCTAACACCACTATATTTACGATTTAATGTAACTAAGATAAAGTTGATAAAACACAAAGATGTTCTAAAGTTAATTTCCGAAAATAATGCGACACTTTATGTAATTATAATTGTTTTAATATTTTGCCTAGTAAAGTCTATACAAAATATGTAACATTAAACCCATTCATGCTGTATGCAAAACTTAAAATAAGAAAAAAAATCAAAATCAAAACACACCACAACAAATAGAAATAGAAGAAACTCCATTTCCCACACTATATCCATCAATCCCAGCCCAAGTATAGGCTTCTCTTTAAGGGAAGGGGAGTGACGTATTTGAATGGTCCAAACCGGCCACTTCAATTATTTTCATAGAACTATAAACATAAATGCACTTAAGTGATTTCCATAATGTATCGCAGCTGCGCAGCACTCCGATTCCAAAAAATAATTCTTTCGCAGCCGCACTTAGCCATTCTTGTAAACATCCTAAATCCTGACCTAAGCAGATTTGACTGCTCTCTTTGAATCTTTTTCTAATCTTAAGAATCCAAGAGCATGACTCTCCCAAAATACAAATATTGTTAAAATACCGAGGCTTCTCCTCAACCCAATGTACATTTGATTTTTAGTCTTAAGCTGATATCCGAATAAAGAAGTTCAATAAAAACCTTCGTAACAAAATTCTTCTCAGCGTTGTCCTTAGTCAACTGACGGGACATTTATTCGACTCAAAAACACAAACAATTTTACTATATGTCTGTCTATCTGTCTGTCTATCTGTCTGTCTATCTGTCTGTCTATCTGTCTGTATATCTGTCTGTCTATCTGTCTGTCTATCTGTCTGTCTATCTGTTTATCTGTCTGTCTATCTGTCTGTCTATATGTCTGTCTATCTGTCTGTCTATCTGTCTATCTGTCTGTCTATCTGTCTGTCTATCTGTCTGTCTATCTGTCTGTCTATCTGTCTGTCTATCTGTCTGTCTATCTGTCTGTCTATCTGTCTGTCTATCTGTCTGTCTATCTGTCTGTCTATCTGTCTGTCTATCTGTCTGTCTATCTGTCTGTCTATCTGTCTGTCTATCTGTCTGTCTATCTGTCTGTCTATCTGTCTGTCTATCTATCTGTCTGTCTATCTGTCTGTCTATCTGTCTGTCTATCTGTCTGTCTATCTGTCTGTCTATCTGTCTGTCTATCTGTCTGTATATCTGTCTGTCTATCTGTCTGTCTATCTGTCTGTCTGTCTATCTGTCTGTCTATCTGTCTGTCTATCTGTC
>JAWNPH010000097.1:0-147326 GCA_035047645.1 Drosophila merina
AAACTTATTTGGTGAAGATCGGATGTAAATTGACGGATTTATCAGCTGCCATTTGCCGGAACTCTGGGCAACTCGTGGCATATGCAAGCTTCAAGATATCGCAAAGGAAGTTTGTATGACAGCAAATATCTCCGCTATTTTCTATCGCTTCGTCACAAATAATGTCTTATTTTGTTTGTGTTGATGCGTAGAGTGTTTTAAAACTTATTTGGTGAAGATCGGATGTAAATTGACGGATTTATCAGCTGCCATTTGCCGGAACTCTGGGCAACTCGTGGCATATGCAAGCTTCAAGATATCGCAAAGGAAGTTTGTATGACAGCAAATATCTCCGCTATTTTCTATCGCTTCGTCACAAATAATGTCTTATTTTGTTTGTGTTGATGCGTAGAGTGTTTTAAAACTTATTTGGTGAAGATCGGATGTAAATTGACGGATTTATCAGCTGCCATTTGCCGGAACTCTGGGCAACTCGTGGCATATGCAAGCTTCAAGATATCGCAAAGGAAGTTTGTATGACAGCAAATATCTCCGCTATTTTCTATCGCTTCGTCACAAATAATGTCTTATTTTGTTTGTGTTGATGCGTAGAGTGTTTTAAAACTTATTTGGTGAAGATCGGATGTAAATTGACGGATTTATCAGCTGCCATTTGCCGGAACTCTGGGCAACTCGTGGCATATGCAAGCTTCAAGATATCGCAAAGGAAGTTTGTATGACAGCAAATATCTCCGCTATTTTCTATCGCTTCGTCACAAATAATGTCTTATTTTGTTTGTGTTGATGCGTAGAGTGTTTTAAAACTTATTTGGTGAAGATCGGATGTAAATTGACGGATTTATCAGCTGCCATTTGCCGGAACTCTGGGCAACTCGTGGCATATGCAAGCTTCAAGATATCGCAAAGGAAGTTTGTATGACAGCAAATATCTCCGCTATTTTCTATCGCTTCGTCACAAATAATGTCTTATTTTGTTTGTGTTGATGCGTAGAGTGTTTTAAAACTTATTTGGTGAAGATCGGATGTAAATTGACGGATTTATCAGCTGCCATTTGCCGGAACTCTGGGCAACTCGTGGCATATGCAAGCTTCAAGATATCGCAAAGGAAGTTTGTATGACAGCAAATATCTCCGCTATTTTCTATCGCTTCGTCACAAATAATGTCTTATTTTGTTTGTGTTGATGCGTAGAGTGTTTTAAAACTTATTTGGTGAAGATCGGATGTAAATTGACGGATTTATCAGCTGCCATTTGCCGGAACTCTGGGCAACTCGTGGCATATGCAAGCTTCAAGATATCGCAAAGGAAGTTTGTATGACAGCAAATATCTCCGCTATTTTCTATCGCTTCGTCACAAATAATGTCTTATTTTGTTTGTGTTGATGCGTAGAGTGTTTTAAAACTTATTTGGTGAAGATCGGATGTAAATTGACGGATTTATCAGCTGCCATTTGCCGGAACTCTGGGCAACTCGTGGCATATGCAAGCTTCAAGATATCGCAAAGGAAGTTTGTATGACAGCAAATATCTCCGCTATTTTCTATCGCTTCGTCACAAATAATGTCTTATTTTGTTTGTGTTGATGCGTAGAGTGTTTTAAAACTTATTTGGTGAAGATCGGATGTAAATTGACGGATTTATCAGCTGCCATTTGCCGGAACTCTGGGCAACTCGTGGCATATGCAAGCTTCAAGATATCGCAAAGGAAGTTTGTATGACAGCAAATATCTCCGCTATTTTCTATCGCTTCGTCACAAATAATGTCTTATTTTGTTTGTGTTGATGCGTAGAGTGTTTTAAAACTTATTTGGTGAAGATCGGATGTAAATTGACGGATTTATCAGCTGCCATTTGCCGGAACTCTGGGCAACTCGTGGCATATGCAAGCTTCAAGATATCGCAAAGGAAGTTTGTATGACAGCAAATATCTCCGCTATTTTCTATCGCTTCGTCACAAATAATATCTTATTTTGTTTGTGTTGATGCGTAGAGTGTTTTAAAACTTATTTGGTGAAGATCGGATGTAAATTGACGGATTTATCAGCTGCCATTTGCCGGAACTCTGGGCAACTCGTGGCATATGCAAGCTTCAAGATATCGCAAAGGAAGTTTGTATGACAGCAAATATCTCCGCTATTTTCTATCGCTTCGTCACAAATAATGTCTTATTTTGTTTGTGTTGATGCGTAGAGTGTTTTAAAACTTATTTGGTGAAGATCGGATGTAAATTGACGGATTTATCAGCTGCCATTTGCCGGAACTCTGGGCAACTCGTGGCATATGCAAGCTTCAAGATATCGCAAAGGAAGTTTGTATGACAGCAAATATCTCCGCTATTTTCTATCGCTTCGTCACAAATAATGTCTTATTTTGTTTGTGTTGATGCGTAGAGTGTTTTAAAACTTATTTGGTGAAGATCGGATGTAAATTGACGGATTTATCAGCTGCCATTTGCCGGAACTCTGGGCAACTCGTGGCATATGCAAGCTTCAAGATATCGCAAAGGAAGTTTGTATGACAGCAAATATCTCCGCTATTTTCTATCGCTTCGTCACAAATAATGTCTTATTTTGTTTGTGTTGATGCGTAGAGTGTTTTAAAACTTATTTGGTGAAGATCGGATGTAAATTGACGGATTTATCAGCTGCCATTTGCCGGAACTCTGGGCAACTCGTGGCATATGCAAGCTTCAAGATATCGCAAAGGAAGTTTGTATGACAGCAAATATCTCCGCTATTTTCTATCGCTTCGTCACAAATAATATCTTATTTTGTTTGTGTTGATGCGTAGAGTGTTTTAAAACTTATTTGGTGAAGATCGGATGTAAATTGACGGATTTATCAGCTGCCATTTGCCGGAACTCTGGGCAACTCGTGGCATATGCAAGCTTCAAGATATCGCAAAGGAAGTTTGTATGACAGCAAATATCTCCGCTATTTTCTATCGCTTCGTCACAGATAATGTCTTATTTTGTTTGTGTTGATGCGTAGAGTGTTTTAAAACTTATTTGGTGAAGATCGGATGTAAATTGACGGATTTATCAGCTGCCATTTGCCGGAACTCTGGGCAACTCGTGGCATATGCAAGCTTCAAGATATCGCAAAGGAAGTTTGTATGACAGCAAATATCTCCGCTATTTTCTATCGCTTCGTCACAAATAATGTCTTATTTTGTTTGTGTTGATGCGTAGAGTGTTTTAAAACTTATTTGGTGAAGATCGGATGTAAATTGACGGATTTATCAGCTGCCATTTGCCGGAACTCTGGGCAACTCGTGGCATATGCAAGCTTCAAGATATCGCAAAGGAAGTTTGTATGACAGCAAATATCTCCGCTATTTTCTATCGCTTCGTCACAAATAATGTCTTATTTTGTTTGTGTTGATGCGTAGAGTGTTTTAAAACTTATTTGGTGAAGATCGGATGTAAATTGACGGATTTATCAGCTGCCATTTGCCGGAACTCTGGGCAACTCGTGGCATATGCAAGCTTCAAGATATCGCAAAGGAAGTTTGTATGACAGCAAATATCTCCGCTATTTTCTATCGCTTCGTCACAAATAATGTCTTATTTTGTTTGTGTTGATGCGTAGAGTGTTTTAAAACTTATTTGGTGAAGATCGGATGTAAATTGACGGATTTATCAGCTGCCATTTGCCGGAACTCTGGGCAACTCGTGGCATATGCAAGCTTCAAGATATCGCAAAGGAAGTTTGTATGACAGCAAATATCTCCGCTATTTTCTATCGCTTCGTCACAAATAATGTCTTATTTTGTTTGTGTTGATGCGTAGAGTGTTTTAAAACTTATTTGGTGAAGATCGGATGTAAATTGACGGATTTATCAGCTGCCATTTGCCGGAACTCTGGGCAACTCGTGGCATATGCAAGCTTCAAGATATCGCAAAGGAAGTTTGTATGACAGCAAATATCTCCGCTATTTTCTATCGCTTCGTCACAAATAATGTCTTATTTTGTTTGTGTTGATGCGTAGAGTGTTTTAAAACTTATTTGGTGAAGATCGGATGTAAATTGACGGATTTATCAGCTGCCATTTGCCGGAACTCTGGGCAACTCGTGGCATATGCAAGCTTCAAGATATCGCAAAGGAAGTTTGTATGACAGCAAATATCTCCGCTATTTTCTATCGCTTCGTCACAAATGCGTAGAGTGTTTTGAAACTTATTTGGTGAAGATCGGATGTAAATTGACGGATTTATCAGCTGCCATTTGCCGGAACTCTGGGCAACTCGTGGCATATGCAAGCTTCAAGATATCGCAAAGGAAGTTTGTATGACAGCAAATATCTCCGCTATTTTCTATCGCTTCGTCACAAATAATGTCTTGTTTTGTTTGTGTTGATGCGTAGAGTGTTTTAAAACTTATTTGGTGAAGATCGGATGTAAATTGACGGATTTATCAGCTGCCATTTGCCGGAACTCTGGGCAACTCGTGGCATATGCAAGCTTCAAGATATCGCAAAGGAAGTTTGTATGACAGCAAATATCTCCGCTATTTTCTATCGCTTCGTCACAAATAATGTCTTATTTTGTTTGTGTTGATGCGTAGAGTGTTTTAAAACTTATTTGGTGAAGATCGGATGTAAATTGACGGATTTATCAGCTGCCATTTGCCGGAACTCTGGGCAACTCGTGGCATATGCAAGCTTCAAGATATCGCAAAGGAAGTTTGTATCACAGCAAATATCTTCGTCACAAATAATGTCTTATTTTGTTTGTGTTGATGCGTAAGAGTGTTTTAAAACTTATTTGGTGAAGATCGGATGTAAATTGACGGATTTATCAGCTGCCATTTGCCGGAACTCTGGGCAACTCGTGGCATATGCAAGCTTCAAGATATCGCAAAGGAAGTTTGTATGACAGCAAATATCTCCGCTATTTTCTATCGCTTCGTCACAAATAATGTCTTATTTTGTTTGTGTTGATGCGTAGAGTGTTTTAAAACTTATTTGGTGAAGATCGGATGTAAATTGACGGATTTATCAGCTGCCATTTGCCGGAACTCTGGGCAACTCGTGGCATATGCAAGCTTCAAGATATCGCAAAGGAAGTTTGTATGACAGCAAATATCTCCGCTATTTTCTATCGCTTCGTCACAAATAATGTCTTATTTTGTTTGTGTTGATGCGTAGAGTGTTTTAAAACTTATTTGGTGAAGATCGGATGTAAATTGACGGATTTATCAGCTGCCATTTGCCGGAACTCTGGGCAACTCGTGGCATATGCAAGCTTCAAGATATCGCAAAGGAAGTTTGTATGACAGCAAATATCTCCGCTATTTTCTATCGCTTCGTCACAAATAATGTCTTATTTTGTTTGTGTTGATGCGTAGAGTGTTTTAAAACTTATTTGGTGAAGATCGGATGTAAATTGACGGATTTATCAGCTGCCATTTGCCGGAACTCTGGGCAACTCGTGGCATATGCAAGCTTCAAGATATCGCAAAGGAAGTTTGTATGACAGCAAATATCTCCGCTATTTTCTATCGCTTCGTCACAAATAATATCTTATTTTGTTTGTGTTGATGCGTAGAGTGTTTTAAAACTTATTTGGTGAAGATCGGATGTAAATTGACGGATTTATCAGCTGCCATTTGCCGGAACTCTGGGCAACTCGTGGCATATGCAAGCTTCAAGATATCGCAAAGGAAGTTTGTATGACAGCAAATATCTCCGCTATTTTCTATCGCTTCGTCACAAATAATGTCTTATTTTGTTTGTGTTGATGCGTAGAGTGTTTTAAAACTTATTTGGTGAAGATCGGATGTAAATTGACGGATTTATCAGCTGCCATTTGCCGGAACTCTGGGCAACTCGTGGCATATGCAAGCTTCAAGATATCGCAAAGGAAGTTTGTATGACAGCAAATATCTCCGCTATTTTCTATCGCTTCGTCACAAATAATGTCTTATTTTGTTTGTGTTGATGCGTAGAGTGTTTTAAAACTTATTTGGTGAAGATCGGATGTAAATTGACGGATTTATCAGCTGCCATTTGCCGGAACTCTGGGCAACTCGTGGCATATGCAAGCTTCAAGATATCGCAAAGGAAGTTTGTATGACAGCAAATATCTCCGCTATTTTCTATCGCTTCGTCACAAATAATGTCTTATTTTGTTTGTGTTGATGCGTAGAGTGTTTTAAAACTTATTTGGTGAAGATCGGATGTAAATTGACGGATTTATCAGCTGCCATTTGCCGGAACTCTGGGCAACTCGTGGCATATGCAAGCTTCAAGATATCGCAAAGGAAGTTTGTATGACAGCAAATATCTCCGCTATTTTCTATCGCTTCGTCACAAATAATGTCTTATTTTGTTTGTGTTGATGCGTAGAGTGTTTTAAAACTTATTTGGTGAAGATCGGATGTAAATTGACGGATTTATCAGCTGCCATTTGCCGGAACTCTGGGCAACTCGTGGCATATGCAAGCTTCAAGATATCGCAAAGGAAGTTTGTATGACAGCAAATATCTCCGCTATTTTCTATCGCTTCGTCACAAATAATGTCTTATTTTGTTTGTGTTGATGCGTAGAGTGTTTTAAAACTTATTTGGTGAAGATCGGATGTAAATTGACGGATTTATCAGCTGCCATTTGCCGGAACTCTGGGCAACTCGTGGCATATGCAAGCTTCAAGATATCGCAAAGGAAGTTTGTATGACAGCAAATATCTCCGCTATTTTCTATCGCTTCGTCACAAATAATGTCTTATTTTGTTTGTGTTGATGCGTAGAGTGTTTTAAAACTTATTTGGTGAAGATCGGATGTAAATTGACGGATTTATCAGCTGCCATTTGCCGGAACTCTGGGCAACTCGTGGCATATGCAAGCTTCAAGATATCGCAAAGGAAGTTTGTATGACAGCAAATATCTCCGCTATTTTCTATCGCTTCGTCACAAATAATGTCTTATTTTGTTTGTGTTGATGCGTAGAGTGTTTTAAAACTTATTTGGTGAAGATCGGATGTAAATTGACGGATTTATCAGCTGCCATTTGCCGGAACTCTGGGCAACTCGTGGCATATGCAAGCTTCAAGATATCGCAAAGGAAGTTTGTATGACAGCAAATATCTCCGCTATTTTCTATCGCTTCGTCACAAATAATGTCTTATTTTGTTTGTGTTGATGCGTAGAGTGTTTTAAAACTTATTTGGTGAAGATCGGATGTAAATTGACGGATTTATCAGCTGCCATTTGCCGGAACTCTGGGCAACTCGTGGCATATGCAAGCTTCAAGATATCGCAAAGGAAGTTTGTATGACAGCAAATATCTCCGCTATTTTCTATCGCTTCGTCACAAATAATGTCTTATTTTGTTTGTGTTGATGCGTAGAGTGTTTTAAAACTTATTTGGTGAAGATCGGATGTAAATTGACGGATTTATCAGCTGCCATTTGCCGGAACTCTGGGCAACTCGTGGCATATGCAAGCTTCAAGATATCGCAAAGGAAGTTTGTATGACAGCAAATATCTCCGCTATTTTCTATCGCTTCGTCACAAATAATGTCTTATTTTGTTTGTGTTGATGCGTAGAGTGTTTTAAAACTTATTTGGTGAAGATCGGATGTAAATTGACGGATTTATCAGCTGCCATTTGCCGGAACTCTGGGCAACTCGTGGCATATGCAAGCTTCAAGATATCGCAAAGGAAGTTTGTATGACAGCAAATATCTCCGCTATTTTCTATCGCTTCGTCACAAATAATGTCTTATTTTGTTTGTGTTGATGCGTAGAGTGTTTTAAAACTTATTTGGTGAAGATCGGATGTAAATTGACGGATTTATCAGCTGCCATTTGCCGGAACTCTGGGCAACTCGTGGCATATGCAAGCTTCAAGATATCGCAAAGGAAGTTTGTATGACAGCAAATATCTCCGCTATTTTCTATCGCTTCGTCACAAATAATGTCTTATTTTGTTTGTGTTGATGCGTAGAGTGTTTTAAAACTTATTTGGTGAAGATCGGATGTAAATTGACGGATTTATCAGCTGCCATTTGCCGGAACTCTGGGCAACTCGTGGCATATGCAAGCTTCAAGATATCGCAAAGGAAGTTTGTATGACAGCAAATATCTCCGCTATTTTCTATCGCTTCGTCACAAATAATGTCTTATTTTGTTTGTGTTGATGCGTAGAGTGTTTTAAAACTTATTTGGTGAAGATCGGATGTAAATTGACGGATTTATCAGCTGCCATTTGCCGGAACTCTGGGCAACTCGTGGCATATGCAAGCTTCAAGATATCGCAAAGGAAGTTTGTATGACAGCAAATATCTCCGCTATTTTCTATCGCTTCGTCACAAATAATGTCTTATTTTGTTTGTGTTGATGCGTAGAGTGTTTTAAAACTTATTTGGTGAAGATCGGATGTAAATTGACGGATTTATCAGCTGCCATTTGCCGGAACTCTGGGCAACTCGTGGCATATGCAAGCTTCAAGATATCGCAAAGGAAGTTTGTATGACAGCAAATATCTCCGCTATTTTCTATCGCTTCGTCACAAATAATGTCTTATTTTGTTTGTGTTGATGCGTAGAGTGTTTTAAAACTTATTTGGTGAAGATCGGATGTAAATTGACGGATTTATCAGCTGCCATTTGCCGGAACTCTGGGCAACTCGTGGCATATGCAAGCTTCAAGATATCGCAAAGGAAGTTTGTATGACAGCAAATATCTCCGCTATTTTCTATCGCTTCGTCACAAATAATGTCTTATTTTGTTTGTGTTGATGCGTAGAGTGTTTTAAAACTTATTTGGTGAAGATCGGATGTAAATTGACGGATTTATCAGCTGCCATTTGCCGGAACTCTGGGCAACTCGTGGCATATGCAAGCTTCAAGATATCGCAAAGGAAGTTTGTATGACAGCAAATATCTCCGCTATTTTCTATCGCTTCGTCACAAATAATGTCTTATTTTGTTTGTGTTGATGCGTAGAGTGTTTTAAAACTTATTTGGTGAAGATCGGATGTAAATTGACGGATTTATCAGCTGCCATTTGCCGGAACTCTGGGCAACTCGTGGCATATGCAAGCTTCAAGATATCGCAAAGGAAGTTTGTATGACAGCAAATATCTCCGCTATTTTCTATCGCTTCGTCACAAATAATGTCTTATTTTGTTTGTGTTGATGCGTAGAGTGTTTTAAAACTTATTTGGTGAAGATCGGATGTAAATTGACGGATTTATCAGCTGCCATTTGCCGGAACTCTGGGCAACTCGTGGCATATGCAAGCTTCAAGATATCGCAAAGGAAGTTTGTATGACAGCAAATATCTCCGCTATTTTCTATCGCTTCGTCACAAATAATGTCTTATTTTGTTTGTGTTGATGCGTAGAGTGTTTTAAAACTTATTTGGTGAAGATCGGATGTAAATTGACGGATTTATCAGCTGCCATTTGCCGGAACTCTGGGCAACTCGTGGCATATGCAAGCTTCAAGATATCGCAAAGGAAGTTTGTATGACAGCAAATATCTCCGCTATTTTCTATCGCTTCGTCACAAATAATGTCTTATTTTGTTTGTGTTGATGCGTAGAGTGTTTTAAAACTTATTTGGTGAAGATCGGATGTAAATTGACGGATTTATCAGCTGCCATTTGCCGGAACTCTGGGCAACTCGTGGCATATGCAAGCTTCAAGATATCGCAAAGGAAGTTTGTATGACAGCAAATATCTCCGCTATTTTCTATCGCTTCGTCACAAATAATGTCTTATTTTGTTTGTGTTGATGCGTAGAGTGTTTTAAAACTTATTTGGTGAAGATCGGATGTAAATTGACGGATTTATCAGCTGCCATTTGCCGGAACTCTGGGCAACTCGTGGCATATGCAAGCTTCAAGATATCGCAAAGGAAGTTTGTATGACAGCAAATATCTCCGCTATTTTCTATCGCTTCGTCACAAATAATGTCTTATTTTGTTTGTGTTGATGCGTAGAGTGTTTTAAAACTTATTTGGTGAAGATCGGATGTAAATTGACGGATTTATCAGCTGCCATTTGCCGGAACTCTGGGCAACTCGTGGCATATGCAAGCTTCAAGATATCGCAAAGGAAGTTTGTATGACAGCAAATATCTCCGCTATTTTCTATCGCTTCGTCACAAATAATGTCTTATTTTGTTTGTGTTGATGCGTAGAGTGTTTTAAAACTTATTTGGTGAAGATCGGATGTAAATTGACGGATTTATCAGCTGCCATTTGCCGGAACTCTGGGCAACTCGTGGCATATGCAAGCTTCAAGATATCGCAAAGGAAGTTTGTATGACAGCAAATATCTCCGCTATTTTCTATCGCTTCGTCACAAATAATGTCTTATTTTGTTTGTGTTGATGCGTAGAGTGTTTTAAAACTTATTTGGTGAAGATCGGATGTAAATTGACGGATTTATCAGCTGCCATTTGCCGGAACTCTGGGCAACTCGTGGCATATGCAAGCTTCAAGATATCGCAAAGGAAGTTTGTATGACAGCAAATATCTCCGCTATTTTCTATCGCTTCGTCACAAATAATGTCTTATTTTGTTTGTGTTGATGCGTAGAGTGTTTTAAAACTTATTTGGTGAAGATCGGATGTAAATTGACGGATTTATCAGCTGCCATTTGCCGGAACTCTGGGCAACTCGTGGCATATGCAAGCTTCAAGATATCGCAAAGGAAGTTTGTATGACAGCAAATATCTCCGCTATTTTCTATCGCTTCGTCACAAATAATGTCTTATTTTGTTTGTGTTGATGCGTAGAGTGTTTTAAAACTTATTTGGTGAAGATCGGATGTAAATTGACGGATTTATCAGCTGCCATTTGCCGGAACTCTGGGCAACTCGTGGCATATGCAAGCTTCAAGATATCGCAAAGGAAGTTTGTATGACAGCAAATATCTCCGCTATTTTCTATCGCTTCGTCACAAATAATGTCTTATTTTGTTTGTGTTGATGCGTAGAGTGTTTTAAAACTTATTTGGTGAAGATCGGATGTAAATTGACGGATTTATCAGCTGCCATTTGCCGGAACTCTGGGCAACTCGTGGCATATGCAAGCTTCAAGATATCGCAAAGGAAGTTTGTATGACAGCAAATATCTCCGCTATTTTCTATCGCTTCGTCACAAATAATGTCTTATTTTGTTTGTGTTGATGCGTAGAGTGTTTTAAAACTTATTTGGTGAAGATCGGATGTAAATTGACGGATTTATCAGCTGCCATTTGCCGGAACTCTGGGCAACTCGTGGCATATGCAAGCTTCAAGATATCGCAAAGGAAGTTTGTATGACAGCAAATATCTCCGCTATTTTCTATCGCTTCGTCACAAATAATGTCTTATTTTGTTTGTGTTGATGCGTAGAGTGTTTTAAAACTTATTTGGTGAAGATCGGATGTAAATTGACGGATTTATCAGCTGCCATTTGCCGGAACTCTGGGCAACTCGTGGCATATGCAAGCTTCAAGATATCGCAAAGGAAGTTTGTATGACAGCAAATATCTCCGCTATTTTCTATCGCTTCGTCACAAATAATGTCTTATTTTGTTTGTGTTGATGCGTAGAGTGTTTTAAAACTTATTTGGTGAAGATCGGATGTAAATTGACGGATTTATCAGCTGCCATTTGCCGGAACTCTGGGCAACTCGTGGCATATGCAAGCTTCAAGATATCGCAAAGGAAGTTTGTATGACAGCAAATATCTCCGCTATTTTCTATCGCTTCGTCACAAATAATGTCTTATTTTGTTTGTGTTGATGCGTAGAGTGTTTTAAAACTTATTTGGTGAAGATCGGATGTAAATTGACGGATTTATCAGCTGCCATTTGCCGGAACTCTGGGCAACTCGTGGCATATGCAAGCTTCAAGATATCGCAAAGGAAGTTTGTATGACAGCAAATATCTCCGCTATTTTCTATCGCTTCGTCACAAATAATGTCTTATTTTGTTTGTGTTGATGCGTAGAGTGTTTTAAAACTTATTTGGTGAAGATCGGATGTAAATTGACGGATTTATCAGCTGCCATTTGCCGGAACTCTGGGCAACTCGTGGCATATGCAAGCTTCAAGATATCGCAAAGGAAGTTTGTATGACAGCAAATATCTCCGCTATTTTCTATCGCTTCGTCACAAATAATGTCTTATTTTGTTTGTGTTGATGCGTAGAGTGTTTTAAAACTTATTTGGTGAAGATCGGATGTAAATTGACGGATTTATCAGCTGCCATTTGCCGGAACTCTGGGCAACTCGTGGCATATGCAAGCTTCAAGATATCGCAAAGGAAGTTTGTATGACAGCAAATATCTCCGCTATTTTCTATCGCTTCGTCACAAATAATGTCTTATTTTGTTTGTGTTGATGCGTAGAGTGTTTTAAAACTTATTTGGTGAAGATCGGATGTAAATTGACGGATTTATCAGCTGCCATTTGCCGGAACTCTGGGCAACTCGTGGCATATGCAAGCTTCAAGATATCGCAAAGGAAGTTTGTATGACAGCAAATATCTCCGCTATTTTCTATCGCTTCGTCACAAATAATGTCTTATTTTGTTTGTGTTGATGCGTAGAGTGTTTTAAAACTTATTTGGTGAAGATCGGATGTAAATTGACGGATTTATCAGCTGCCATTTGCCGGAACTCTGGGCAACTCGTGGCATATGCAAGCTTCAAGATATCGCAAAGGAAGTTTGTATGACAGCAAATATCTCCGCTATTTTCTATCGCTTCGTCACAAATAATGTCTTATTTTGTTTGTGTTGATGCGTAGAGTGTTTTAAAACTTATTTGGTGAAGATCGGATGTAAATTGACGGATTTATCAGCTGCCATTTGCCGGAACTCTGGGCAACTCGTGGCATATGCAAGCTTCAAGATATCGCAAAGGAAGTTTGTATGACAGCAAATATCTCCGCTATTTTCTATCGCTTCGTCACAAATAATGTCTTATTTTGTTTGTGTTGATGCGTAGAGTGTTTTAAAACTTATTTGGTGAAGATCGGATGTAAATTGACGGATTTATCAGCTGCCATTTGCCGGAACTCTGGGCAACTCGTGGCATATGCAAGCTTCAAGATATCGCAAAGGAAGTTTGTATGACAGCAAATATCTCCGCTATTTTCTATCGCTTCGTCACAAATAATGTCTTATTTTGTTTGTGTTGATGCGTAGAGTGTTTTAAAACTTATTTGGTGAAGATCGGATGTAAATTGACGGATTTATCAGCTGCCATTTGCCGGAACTCTGGGCAACTCGTGGCATATGCAAGCTTCAAGATATCGCAAAGGAAGTTTGTATGACAGCAAATATCTCCGCTATTTTCTATCGCTTCGTCACAAATAATGTCTTATTTTGTTTGTGTTGATGCGTAGAGTGTTTTAAAACTTATTTGGTGAAGATCGGATGTAAATTGACGGATTTATCAGCTGCCATTTGCCGGAACTCTGGGCAACTCGTGGCATATGCAAGCTTCAAGATATCGCAAAGGAAGTTTGTATGACAGCAAATATCTCCGCTATTTTCTATCGCTTCGTCACAAATAATGTCTTATTTTGTTTGTGTTGATGCGTAGAGTGTTTTAAAACTTATTTGGTGAAGATCGGATGTAAATTGACGGATTTATCAGCTGCCATTTGCCGGAACTCTGGGCAACTCGTGGCATATGCAAGCTTCAAGATATCGCAAAGGAAGTTTGTATGACAGCAAATATCTCCGCTATTTTCTATCGCTTCGTCACAAATAATGTCTTATTTTGTTTGTGTTGATGCGTAGAGTGTTTTAAAACTTATTTGGTGAAGATCGGATGTAAATTGACGGATTTATCAGCTGCCATTTGCCGGAACTCTGGGCAACTCGTGGCATATGCAAGCTTCAAGATATCGCAAAGGAAGTTTGTATGACAGCAAATATCTCCGCTATTTTCTATCGCTTCGTCACAAATAATGTCTTATTTTGTTTGTGTTGATGCGTAGAGTGTTTTAAAACTTATTTGGTGAAGATCGGATGTAAATTGACGGATTTATCAGCTGCCATTTGCCGGAACTCTGGGCAACTCGTGGCATATGCAAGCTTCAAGATATCGCAAAGGAAGTTTGTATGACAGCAAATATCTCCGCTATTTTCTATCGCTTCGTCACAAATAATGTCTTATTTTGTTTGTGTTGATGCGTAGAGTGTTTTAAAACTTATTTGGTGAAGATCGGATGTAAATTGACGGATTTATCAGCTGCCATTTGCCGGAACTCTGGGCAACTCGTGGCATATGCAAGCTTCAAGATATCGCAAAGGAAGTTTGTATGACAGCAAATATCTCCGCTATTTTCTATCGCTACGTCACAAATAATGTCTTATTTTGTTTGTGTTGATGCGTAGAGTGTTTTAAAACTTATTTGGTGAAGATCGGATGTAAATTGACGGATTTATCAGCTGCCATTTGCCGGAACTCTGGGCAACTCGTGGCATATGCAAGCTTCAAGATATCGCAAAGGAAGTTTGTATGACAGCAAATATCTCCGCTATTTTCTATCGCTTCGTCACAAATAATGTCTTATTTTGTTTGTGTTGATGCGTAGAGTGTTTTAAAACTTATTTGGTGAAGATCGGATGTAAATTGACGGATTTATCAGCTGCCATTTGCCGGAACTCTGGGCAACTCGTGGCATATGCAAGCTTCAAGATATCGCAAAGGAAGTTTGTATGACAGCAAATATCTCCGCTATTTTCTATCGCTTCGTCACAAATAATGTCTTATTTTGTTTGTGTTGATGCGTAGAGTGTTTTAAAACTTATTTGGTGAAGATCGGATGTAAATTGACGGATTTATCAGCTGCCATTTGCCGGAACTCTGGGCAACTCGTGGCATATGCAAGCTTCAAGATATCGCAAAGGAAGTTTGTATGACAGCAAATATCTCCGCTATTTTCTATCGCTTCGTCACAAATAATGTCTTATTTTGTTTGTGTTGATGCGTAGAGTGTTTTAAAACTTATTTGGTGAAGATCGGATGTAAATTGACGGATTTATCAGCTGCCATTTGCCGGAACTCTGGGCAACTCGTGGCATATGCAAGCTTCAAGATATCGCAAAGGAAGTTTGTATGACAGCAAATATCTCCGCTATTTTCTATCGCTTCGTCACAAATAATGTCTTATTTTGTTTGTGTTGATGCGTAGAGTGTTTTAAAACTTATTTGGTGAAGATCGGATGTAAATTGACGGATTTATCAGCTGCCATTTGCCGGAACTCTGGGCAACTCGTGGCATATGCAAGCTTCAAGATATCGCAAAGGAAGTTTGTATGACAGCAAATATCTCCGCTATTTTCTATCGCTTCGTCACAAATAATGTCTTATTTTGTTTGTGTTGATGCGTAGAGTGTTTTAAAACTTATTTGGTGAAGATCGGATGTAAATTGACGGATTTATCAGCTGCCATTTGCCGGAACTCTGGGCAACTCGTGGCATATGCAAGCTTCAAGATATCGCAAAGGAAGTTTGTATGACAGCAAATATCTCCGCTATTTTCTATCGCTTCGTCACAAATAATGTCTTATTTTGTTTGTGTTGATGCGTAGAGTGTTTTAAAACTTATTTGGTGAAGATCGGATGTAAATTGACGGATTTATCAGCTGCCATTTGCCGGAACTCTGGGCAACTCGTGGCATATGCAAGCTTCAAGATATCGCAAAGGAAGTTTGTATGACAGCAAATATCTCCGCTATTTTCTATCGCTTCGTCACAAATAATGTCTTATTTTGTTTGTGTTGATGCGTAGAGTGTTTTAAAACTTATTTGGTGAAGATCGGATGTAAATTGACGGATTTATCAGCTGCCATTTGCCGGAACTCTGGGCAACTCGTGGCATATGCAAGCTTCAAGATATCGCAAAGGAAGTTTGTATGACAGCAAATATCTCCGCTATTTTCTATCGCTTCGTCACAAATAATGTCTTATTTTGTTTGTGTTGATGCGTAGAGTGTTTTAAAACTTATTTGGTGAAGATCGGATGTAAATTGACGGATTTATCAGCTGCCATTTGCCGGAACTCTGGGCAACTCGTGGCATATGCAAGCTTCAAGATATCGCAAAGGAAGTTTGTATGACAGCAAATATCTCCGCTATTTTCTATCGCTTCGTCACAAATAATGTCTTATTTTGTTTGTGTTGATGCGTAGAGTGTTTTAAAACTTATTTGGTGAAGATCGGATGTAAATTGACGGATTTATCAGCTGCCATTTGCCGGAACTCTGGGCAACTCGTGGCATATGCAAGCTTCAAGATATCGCAAAGGAAGTTTGTATGACAGCAAATATCTCCGCTATTTTCTATCGCTTCGTCACAAATAATGTCTTATTTTGTTTGTGTTGATGCGTAGAGTGTTTTAAAACTTATTTGGTGAAGATCGGATGTAAATTGACGGATTTATCAGCTGCCATTTGCCGGAACTCTGGGCAACTCGTGGCATATGCAAGCTTCAAGATATCGCAAAGGAAGTTTGTATGACAGCAAATATCTCCGCTATTTTCTATCGCTTCGTCACAAATAATGTCTTATTTTGTTTGTGTTGATGCGTAGAGTGTTTTAAAACTTATTTGGTGAAGATCGGATGTAAATTGACGGATTTATCAGCTGCCATTTGCCGGAACTCTGGGCAACTCGTGGCATATGCAAGCTTCAAGATATCGCAAAGGAAGTTTGTATGACAGCAAATATCTCCGCTATTTTCTATCGCTTCGTCACAAATAATGTCTTATTTTGTTTGTGTTGATGCGTAGAGTGTTTTAAAACTTATTTGGTGAAGATCGGATGTAAATTGACGGATTTATCAGCTGCCATTTGCCGGAACTCTGGGCAACTCGTGGCATATGCAAGCTTCAAGATATCGCAAAGGAAGTTTGTATGACAGCAAATATCTCCGCTATTTTCTATCGCTTCGTCACAAATAATGTCTTATTTTGTTTGTGTTGATGCGTAGAGTGTTTTAAAACTTATTTGGTGAAGATCGGATGTAAATTGACGGATTTATCAGCTGCCATTTGCCGGAACTCTGGGCAACTCGTGGCATATGCAAGCTTCAAGATATCGCAAAGGAAGTTTGTATGACAGCAAATATCTCCGCTATTTTCTATCGCTTCGTCACAAATAATGTCTTATTTTGTTTGTGTTGATGCGTAGAGTGTTTTAAAACTTATTTGGTGAAGATCGGATGTAAATTGACGGATTTATCAGCTGCCATTTGCCGGAACTCTGGGCAACTCGTGGCATATGCAAGCTTCAAGATATCGCAAAGGAAGTTTGTATGACAGCAAATATCTCCGCTATTTTCTATCGCTTCGTCACAAATAATGTCTTATTTTGTTTGTGTTGATGCGTAGAGTGTTTTAAAACTTATTTGGTGAAGATCGGATGTAAATTGACGGATTTATCAGCTGCCATTTGCCGGAACTCTGGGCAACTCGTGGCATATGCAAGCTTCAAGATATCGCAAAGGAAGTTTGTATGACAGCAAATATCTCCGCTATTTTCTATCGCTTCGTCACAAATAATGTCTTATTTTGTTTGTGTTGATGCGTAGAGTGTTTTAAAACTTATTTGGTGAAGATCGGATGTAAATTGACGGATTTATCAGCTGCCATTTGCCGGAACTCTGGGCAACTCGTGGCATATGCAAGCTTCAAGATATCGCAAAGGAAGTTTGTATGACAGCAAATATCTCCGCTATTTTCTATCGCTTCGTCACAAATAATGTCTTATTTTGTTTGTGTTGATGCGTAGAGTGTTTTAAAACTTATTTGGTGAAGATCGGATGTAAATTGACGGATTTATCAGCTGCCATTTGCCGGAACTCTGGGCAACTCGTGGCATATGCAAGCTTCAAGATATCGCAAAGGAAGTTTGTATGACAGCAAATATCTCCGCTATTTTCTATCGCTTCGTCACAAATAATGTCTTATTTTGTTTGTGTTGATGCGTAGAGTGTTTTAAAACTTATTTGGTGAAGATCGGATGTAAATTGACGGATTTATCAGCTGCCATTTGCCGGAACTCTGGGCAACTCGTGGCATATGCAAGCTTCAAGATATCGCAAAGGAAGTTTGTATGACAGCAAATATCTCCGCTATTTTCTATCGCTTCGTCACAAATAATGTCTTATTTTGTTTGTGTTGATGCGTAGAGTGTTTTAAAACTTATTTGGTGAAGATCGGATGTAAATTGACGGATTTATCAGCTGCCATTTGCCGGAACTCTGGGCAACTCGTGGCATATGCAAGCTTCAAGATATCGCAAAGGAAGTTTGTATGACAGCAAATATCTCCGCTATTTTCTATCGCTTCGTCACAAATAATGTCTTATTTTGTTTGTGTTGATGCGTAGAGTGTTTTAAAACTTATTTGGTGAAGATCGGATGTAAATTGACGGATTTATCAGCTGCCATTTGCCGGAACTCTGGGCAAATGCAAGCTTCAAGATATCGCAAAGGAAGTTTGTATGACAGCAAATATCTCCGCTATTTTCTATCGCTTCGTCACAAATAATGTCTTATTTTGTTTGTGTTGATGCGTAGAGTGTTTTAAAACTTATTTGGTGAAGATCGGATGTAAATTGACGGATTTATCAGCTGCCATTTGCCGGAACTCTGGGCAACTCGTGGCATATGCAAGCTTCAAGATATCGCAAAGGAAGTTTGTATGACAGCAAATATCTCCGCTATTTTCTATCGCTTCGTCACAAATAATGTCTTATTTTGTTTGTGTTGATGCGTAGAGTGTTTTAAAACTTATTTGGTGAAGATCGGATGTAAATTGACGGATTTATCAGCTGCCATTTGCCGGAACTCTGGGCAACTCGTGGCATATGCAAGCTTCAAGATATCGCAAAGGAAGTTTGTATGACAGCAAATATCTCCGCTATTTTCTATCGCTTCGTCACAAATAATGTCTTATTTTGTTTGTGTTGATGCGTAGAGTGTTTTAAAACTTATTTGGTGAAGATCGGATGTAAATTGACGGATTTATCAGCTGCCATTTGCCGGAACTCTGGGCAACTCGTGGCATATGCAAGCTTCAAGATATCGCAAAGGAAGTTTGTATGACAGCAAATATCTCCGCTATTTTCTATCGCTTCGTCACAAATAATGTCTTATTTTGTTTGTGTTGATGCGTAGAGTGTTTTAAAACTTATTTGGTGAAGATCGGATGTAAATTGACGGATTTATCAGCTGCCATTTGCCGGAACTCTGGGCAACTCGTGGCATATGCAAGCTTCAAGATATCGCAAAGGAAGTTTGTATGACAGCAAATATCTCCGCTATTTTCTATCGCTTCGTCACAAATAATGTCTTATTTTGTTTGTGTTGATGCGTAGAGTGTTTTAAAACTTATTTGGTGAAGATCGGATGTAAATTGACGGATTTATCAGCTGCCATTTGCCGGAACTCTGGGCAACTCGTGGCATATGCAAGCTTCAAGATATCGCAAAGGAAGTTTGTATGACAGCAAATATCTCCGCTATTTTCTATCGCTTCGTCACAAATAATGTCTTATTTTGTTTGTGTTGATGCGTAGAGTGTTTTAAAACTTATTTGGTGAAGATCGGATGTAAATTGACGGATTTATCAGCTGCCATTTGCCGGAACTCTGGGCAACTCGTGGCATATGCAAGCTTCAAGATATCGCAAAGGAAGTTTGTATGACAGCAAATATCTCCGCTATTTTCTATCGCTTCGTCACAAATAATGTCTTATTTTGTTTGTGTTGATGCGTAGAGTGTTTTAAAACTTATTTGGTGAAGATCGGATGTAAATTGACGGATTTATCAGCTGCCATTTGCCGGAACTCTGGGCAACTCGTGGCATATGCAAGCTTCAAGATATCGCAAAGGAAGTTTGTATGACAGCAAATATCTCCGCTATTTTCTATCGCTTCGTCACAAATAATGTCTTATTTTGTTTGTGTTGATGCGTAGAGTGTTTTAAAACTTATTTGGTGAAGATCGGATGTAAATTGACGGATTTATCAGCTGCCATTTGCCGGAACTCTGGGCAACTCGTGGCATATGCAAGCTTCAAGATATCGCAAAGGAAGTTTGTATGACAGCAAATATCTCCGCTATTTTCTATCGCTTCGTCACAAATAATGTCTTATTTTGTTTGTGTTGATGCGTAGAGTGTTTTAAAACTTATTTGGTGAAGATCGGATGTAAATTGACGGATTTATCAGCTGCCATTTGCCGGAACTCTGGGCAACTCGTGGCATATGCAAGCTTCAAGATATCGCAAAGGAAGTTTGTATGACAGCAAATATCTCCGCTATTTTCTATCGCTTCGTCACAAATAATGTCTTATTTTGTTTGTGTTGATGCGTAGAGTGTTTTAAAACTTATTTGGTGAAGATCGGATGTAAATTGACGGATTTATCAGCTGCCATTTGCCGGAACTCTGGGCAACTCGTGGCATATGCAAGCTTCAAGATATCGCAAAGGAAGTTTGTATGACAGCAAATATCTCCGCTATTTTCTATCGCTTCGTCACAAATAATGTCTTATTTTGTTTGTGTTGATGCGTAGAGTGTTTTAAAACTTATTTGGTGAAGATCGGATGTAAATTGACGGATTTATCAGCTGCCATTTGCCGGAACTCTGGGCAACTCGTGGCATATGCAAGCTTCAAGATATCGCAAAGGAAGTTTGTATGACAGCAAATATCTCCGCTATTTTCTATCGCTTCGTCACAAATAATGTCTTATTTTGTTTGTGTTGATGCGTAGAGTGTTTTAAAACTTATTTGGTGAAGATCGGATGTAAATTGACGGATTTATCAGCTGCCATTTGCCGGAACTCTGGGCAACTCGTGGCATATGCAAGCTTCAAGATATCGCAAAGGAAGTTTGTATGACAGCAAATATCTCCGCTATTTTCTATCGCTTCGTCACAAATAATGTCTTATTTTGTTTGTGTTGATGCGTAGAGTGTTTTAAAACTTATTTGGTGAAGATCGGATGTAAATTGACGGATTTATCAGCTGCCATTTGCCGGAACTCTGGGCAACTCGTGGCATATGCAAGCTTCAAGATATCGCAAAGGAAGTTTGTATGACAGCAAATATCTCCGCTATTTTCTATCGCTTCGTCACAAATAATGTCTTATTTTGTTTGTGTTGATGCGTAGAGTGTTTTAAAACTTATTTGGTGAAGATCGGATGTAAATTGACGGATTTATCAGCTGCCATTTGCCGGAACTCTGGGCAACTCGTGGCATATGCAAGCTTCAAGATATCGCAAAGGAAGTTTGTATGACAGCAAATATCTCCGCTATTTTCTATCGCTTCGTCACAAATAATGTCTTATTTTGTTTGTGTTGATGCGTAGAGTGTTTTAAAACTTATTTGGTGAAGATCGGATGTAAATTGACGGATTTATCAGCTGCCATTTGCCGGAACTCTGGGCAACTCGTGGCATATGCAAGCTTCAAGATATCGCAAAGGAAGTTTGTATGACAGCAAATATCTCCGCTATTTTCTATCGCTTCGTCACAAATAATGTCTTATTTTGTTTGTGTTGATGCGTAGAGTGTTTTAAAACTTATTTGGTGAAGATCGGATGTAAATTGACGGATTTATCAGCTGCCATTTGCCGGAACTCTGGGCAACTCGTGGCATATGCAAGCTTCAAGATATCGCAAAGGAAGTTTGTATGACAGCAAATATCTCCGCTATTTTCTATCGCTTCGTCACAAATAATGTCTTATTTTGTTTGTGTTGATGCGTAGAGTGTTTTAAAACTTATTTGGTGAAGATCGGATGTAAATTGACGGATTTATCAGCTGCCATTTGCCGGAACTCTGGGCAACTCGTGGCATATGCAAGCTTCAAGATATCGCAAAGGAAGTTTGTATGACAGCAAATATCTCCGCTATTTTCTATCGCTTCGTCACAAATAATGTCTTATTTTGTTTGTGTTGATGCGTAGAGTGTTTTAAAACTTATTTGGTGAAGATCGGATGTAAATTGACGGATTTATCAGCTGCCATTTGCCGGAACTCTGGGCAACTCGTGGCATATGCAAGCTTCAAGATATCGCAAAGGAAGTTTGTATGACAGCAAATATCTCCGCTATTTTCTATCGCTTCGTCACAAATAATGTCTTATTTTGTTTGTGTTGATGCGTAGAGTGTTTTAAAACTTATTTGGTGAAGATCGGATGTAAATTGACGGATTTATCAGCTGCCATTTGCCGGAACTCTGGGCAACTCGTGGCATATGCAAGCTTCAAGATATCGCAAAGGAAGTTTGTATGACAGCAAATATCTCCGCTATTTTCTATCGCTTCGTCACAAATAATGTCTTATTTTGTTTGTGTTGATGCGTAGAGTGTTTTAAAACTTATTTGGTGAAGATCGGATGTAAATTGACGGATTTATCAGCTGCCATTTGCCGGAACTCTGGGCAACTCGTGGCATATGCAAGCTTCAAGATATCGCAAAGGAAGTTTGTATGACAGCAAATATCTCCGCTATTTTCTATCGCTTCGTCACAAATAATGTCTTATTTTGTTTGTGTTGATGCGTAGAGTGTTTTAAAACTTATTTGGTGAAGATCGGATGTAAATTGACGGATTTATCAGCTGCCATTTGCCGGAACTCTGGGCAACTCGTGGCATATGCAAGCTTCAAGATATCGCAAAGGAAGTTTGTATGACAGCAAATATCTCCGCTATTTTCTATCGCTTCGTCACAAATAATGTCTTATTTTGTTTGTGTTGATGCGTAGAGTGTTTTAAAACTTATTTGGTGAAGATCGGATGTAAATTGACGGATTTATCAGCTGCCATTTGCCGGAACTCTGGGCAACTCGTGGCATATGCAAGCTTCAAGATATCGCAAAGGAAGTTTGTATGACAGCAAATATCTCCGCTATTTTCTATCGCTTCGTCACAAATAATGTCTTATTTTGTTTGTGTTGATGCGTAGAGTGTTTTAAAACTTATTTGGTGAAGATCGGATGTAAATTGACGGATTTATCAGCTGCCATTTGCCGGAACTCTGGGCAACTCGTGGCATATGCAAGCTTCAAGATATCGCAAAGGAAGTTTGTATGACAGCAAATATCTCCGCTATTTTCTATCGCTTCGTCACAAATAATGTCTTATTTTGTTTGTGTTGATGCGTAGAGTGTTTTAAAACTTATTTGGTGAAGATCGGATGTAAATTGACGGATTTATCAGCTGCCATTTGCCGGAACTCTGCAGGCATATGCAAGCTTCAAGATATCGCAAAGGAAGTTTGTATGACAGCAAATATCTCCGCTATTTTCTATCGCTTCGTCACAAATAATGTCTTATTTTGTTTGTGTTGATGCGTAGAGTGTTTTAAAACTTATTTGGTGAAGATCGGATGTAAATTGACGGATTTATCAGCTGCCATTTGCCGGAACTCTGGGCAACTCGTGGCATATGCAAGCTTCAAGATATCGCAAAGGAAGTTTGTATGACAGCAAATATCTCCGCTATTTTCTATCGCTTCGTCACAAATAATGTCTTATTTTGTTTGTGTTGATGCGTAGAGTGTTTTAAAACTTATTTGGTGAAGATCGGATGTAAATTGACGGATTTATCAGCTGCCATTTGCCGGAACTCTGGGCAACTCGTGGCATATGCAAGCTTCAAGATATCGCAAAGGAAGTTTGTATGACAGCAAATATCTCCGCTATTTTCTATCGCTTCGTCACAAATAATGTCTTATTTTGTTTGTGTTGATGCGTAGAGTGTTTTAAAACTTATTTGGTGAAGATCGGATGTAAATTGACGGATTTATCAGCTGCCATTTGCCGGAACTCTGGGCAACTCGTGGCATATGCAAGCTTCAAGATATCGCAAAGGAAGTTTGTATGACAGCAAATATCTCCGCTATTTTCTATCGCTTCGTCACAAATAATGTCTTATTTTGTTTGTGTTGATGCGTAGAGTGTTTTAAAACTTATTTGGTGAAGATCGGATGTAAATTGACGGATTTATCAGCTGCCATTTGCCGGAACTCTGGGCAACTCGTGGCATATGCAAGCTTCAAGATATCGCAAAGGAAGTTTGTATGACAGCAAATATCTCCGCTATTTTCTATCGCTTCGTCACAAATAATGTCTTATTTTGTTTGTGTTGATGCGTAGAGTGTTTTAAAACTTATTTGGTGAAGATCGGATGTAAATTGACGGATTTATCAGCTGCCATTTGCCGGAACTCTGGGCAACTCGTGGCATATGCAAGCTTCAAGATATCGCAAAGGAAGTTTGTATGACAGCAAATATCTCCGCTATTTTCTATCGCTTCGTCACAAATAATGTCTTATTTTGTTTGTGTTGATGCGTAGAGTGTTTTAAAACTTATTTGGTGAAGATCGGATGTAAATTGACGGATTTATCAGCTGCCATTTGCCGGAACTCTGGGCAACTCGTGGCATATGCAAGCTTCAAGATATCGCAAAGGAAGTTTGTATGACAGCAAATATCTCCGCTATTTTCTATCGCTTCGTCACAAATAATGTCTTATTTTGTTTGTGTTGATGCGTAGAGTGTTTTAAAACTTATTTGGTGAAGATCGGATGTAAATTGACGGATTTATCAGCTGCCATTTGCCGGAACTCTGGGCAACTCGTGGCATATGCAAGCTTCAAGATATCGCAAAGGAAGTTTGTATGACAGCAAATATCTCCGCTATTTTCTATCGCTTCGTCACAAATAATGTCTTATTTTGTTTGTGTTGATGCGTAGAGTGTTTTAAAACTTATTTGGTGAAGATCGGATGTAAATTGACGGATTTATCAGCTGCCATTTGCCGGAACTCTGGGCAACTCGTGGCATATGCAAGCTTCAAGATATCGCAAAGGAAGTTTGTATGACAGCAAATATCTCCGCTATTTTCTATCGCTTCGTCACAAATAATGTCTTATTTTGTTTGTGTTGATGCGTAGAGTGTTTTAAAACTTATTTGGTGAAGATCGGATGTAAATTGACGGATTTATCAGCTGCCATTTGCCGGAACTCTGGGCAACTCGTGGCATATGCAAGCTTCAAGATATCGCAAAGGAAGTTTGTATGACAGCAAATATCTCCGCTATTTTCTATCGCTTCGTCACAAATAATGTCTTATTTTGTTTGTGTTGATGCGTAGAGTGTTTTAAAACTTATTTGGTGAAGATCGGATGTAAATTGACGGATTTATCAGCTGCCATTTGCCGGAACTCTGGGCAACTCGTGGCATATGCAAGCTTCAAGATATCGCAAAGGAAGTTTGTATGACAGCAAATATCTCCGCTATTTTCTATCGCTTCGTCACAAATAATGTCTTATTTTGTTTGTGTTGATGCGTAGAGTGTTTTAAAACTTATTTGGTGAAGATCGGATGTAAATTGACGGATTTATCAGCTGCCATTTGCCGGAACTCTGGGCAACTCGTGGCATATGCAAGCTTCAAGATATCGCAAAGGAAGTTTGTATGACAGCAAATATCTCCGCTATTTTCTATCGCTTCGTCACAAATAATGTCTTATTTTGTTTGTGTTGATGCGTAGAGTGTTTTAAAACTTATTTGGTGAAGATCGGATGTAAATTGACGGATTTATCAGCTGCCATTTGCCGGAACTCTGGGCAACTCGTGGCATATGCAAGCTTCAAGATATCGCAAAGGAAGTTTGTATGACAGCAAATATCTCCGCTATTTTCTATCGCTTCGTCACAAATAATGTCTTATTTTGTTTGTGTTGATGCGTAGAGTGTTTTAAAACTTATTTGGTGAAGATCGGATGTAAATTGACGGATTTATCAGCTGCCATTTGCCGGAACTCTGGGCAAATGCAAGCTTCAAGATATCGCAAAGGAAGTTTGTATGACAGCAAATATCTCCGCTATTTTCTATCGCTTCGTCACAAATAATGTCTTATTTTGTTTGTGTTGATGCGTAGAGTGTTTTAAAACTTATTTGGTGAAGATCGGATGTAAATTGACGGATTTATCAGCTGCCATTTGCCGGAACTCTGGGCAACTCGTGGCATATGCAAGCTTCAAGATATCGCAAAGGAAGTTTGTATGACAGCAAATATCTCCGCTATTTTCTATCGCTTCGTCACAAATAATGTCTTATTTTGTTTGTGTTGATGCGTAGAGTGTTTTAAAACTTATTTGGTGAAGATCGGATGTAAATTGACGGATTTATCAGCTGCCATTTGCCGGAACTCTGGGCAACTCGTGGCATATGCAAGCTTCAAGATATCGCAAAGGAAGTTTGTATGACAGCAAATATCTCCGCTATTTTCTATCGCTTCGTCACAAATAATGTCTTATTTTGTTTGTGTTGATGCGTAGAGTGTTTTAAAACTTATTTGGTGAAGATCGGATGTAAATTGACGGATTTATCAGCTGCCATTTGCCGGAACTCTGGGCAACTCGTGGCATATGCAAGCTTCAAGATATCGCAAAGGAAGTTTGTATGACAGCAAATATCTCCGCTATTTTCTATCGCTTCGTCACAAATAATGTCTTATTTTGTTTGTGTTGATGCGTAGAGTGTTTTAAAACTTATTTGGTGAAGATCGGATGTAAATTGACGGATTTATCAGCTGCCATTTGCCGGAACTCTGGGCAACTCGTGGCATATGCAAGCTTCAAGATATCGCAAAGGAAGTTTGTATGACAGCAAATATCTCCGCTATTTTCTATCGCTTCGTCACAAATAATGTCTTATTTTGTTTGTGTTGATGCGTAGAGTGTTTTAAAACTTATTTGGTGAAGATCGGATGTAAATTGACGGATTTATCAGCTGCCATTTGCCGGACTCTGGGCAACTCGCGGCATATGCAAGCTTCAAGATATCGCAAAGGAAGTTTGTATGACAGCAAATATCTCCGCTATTTTCTATCGCTTCGTCACAAATAATGTCTTATTTTGTTTGTGTTGATGCGTAGAGTGTTTTAAAACTTATTTGGTGAAGATCGGATGTAAATTGACGGATTTATCAGCTGCCATTTGCCGGAACTCTGGGCAACTCGTGGCATATGCAAGCTTCAAGATATCGCAAAGGAAGTTTGTATGACAGCAAATATCTCCGCTATTTTCTATCGCTTCGTCACAAATAATGTCTTATTTTGTTTGTGTTGATGCGTAGAGTGTTTTAAAACTTATTTGGTGAAGATCGGATGTAAATTGACGGATTTATCAGCTGCCATTTGCCGGAACTCTGGGCTCGTGGCATATGCAAGCTTCAAGATATCGCAAAGGAAGTTTGTATGACAGCAAATATCTCCGCTATTTTCTATCGCTTCGTCACAAATAATGTCTTATTTTGTTTGTGTTGATGCGTAGAGTGTTTTAAAACTTATTTGGTGAAGATCGGATGTAAATTGACGGATTTATCAGCTGCCATTTGCCGGAACTCTGGGCAACTCGTGGCATATGCAAGCTTCAAGATATCGCAAAGGAAGTTTGTATGACAGCAAATATCTCCGCTATTTTCTATCGCTTCGTCACAAATAATGTCTTATTTTGTTTGTGTTGATGCGTAGAGTGTTTTAAAACTTATTTGGTGAAGATCGGATGTAAATTGACGGATTTATCAGCTGCCATTTGCCGGAACTCTGGGCAACTCGTGGCATATGCAAGCTTCAAGATATCGCAAAGGAAGTTTGTATGACAGCAAATATCTCCGCTATTTTCTATCGCTTCGTCACAAATAATGTCTTATTTTGTTTGTGTTGATGCGTAGAGTGTTTTAAAACTTATTTGGTGAAGATCGGATGTAAATTGACGGATTTATCAGCTGCCATTTGCCGGAACTCTGGGCAACTCGTGGCATATGCAAGCTTCAAGATATCGCAAAGGAAGTTTGTATGACAGCAAATATCTCCGCTATTTTCTATCGCTTCGTCACAAATAATGTCTTATTTTGTTTGTGTTGATGCGTAGAGTGTTTTAAAACTTATTTGGTGAAGATCGGATGTAAATTGACGGATTTATCAGCTGCCATTTGCCGGAACTCTGCGTGGCATATGCAAGCTTCAAGATATCGCAAAGGAAGTTTGTATGACAGCAAATATCTCCGCTATTTTCTATCGCTTCGTCACAAATAATGTCTTATTTTGTTTGTGTTGATGCGTAGAGTGTTTTAAAACTTATTTGGTGAAGATCGGATGTAAATTGACGGATTTATCAGCTGCCATTTGCCGGAACTCTGGGCAACTCGTGGCATATGCAAGCTTCAAGATATCGCAAAGGAAGTTTGTATGACAGCAAATATCTCCGCTATTTTCTATCGCTTCGTCACAAATAATGTCTTATTTTGTTTGTGTTGATGCGTAGAGTGTTTTAAAACTTATTTGGTGAAGATCGGATGTAAATTGACGGATTTATCAGCTGCCATTTGCCGGAACTCTGGGCAACTCGTGGCATATGCAAGCTTCAAGATATCGCAAAGGAAGTTTGTATGACAGCAAATATCTCCGCTATTTTCTATCGCTTCGTCACAAATAATGTCTTATTTTGTTTGTGTTGATGCGTAGAGTGTTTTAAAACTTATTTGGTGAAGATCGGATGTAAATTGACGGATTTATCAGCTGCCATTTGCCGGAACTCTGGGCAACTCGTGGCATATGCAAGCTTCAAGATATCGCAAAGGAAGTTTGTATGACAGCAAATATCTCCGCTATTTTCTATCGCTTCGTCACAAATAATGTCTTATTTTGTTTGTGTTGATGCGTAGAGTGTTTTAAAACTTATTTGGTGAAGATCGGATGTAAATTGACGGATTTATCAGCTGCCATTTGCCGGAACTCTGGGCAACTCGTGGCATATGCAAGCTTCAAGATATCGCAAAGGAAGTTTGTATGACAGCAAATATCTCCGCTATTTTCTATCGCTTCGTCACAAATAATGTCTTATTTTGTTTGTGTTGATGCGTAGAGTGTTTTAAAACTTATTTGGTGAAGATCGGATGTAAATTGACGGATTTATCAGCTGCCATTTGCCGGAACTCTGGGCAACTCGTGGCATATGCAAGCTTCAAGATATCGCAAAGGAAGTTTGTATGACAGCAAATATCTCCGCTATTTTCTATCGCTTCGTCACAAATAATGTCTTATTTTGTTTGTGTTGATGCGTAGAGTGTTTTAAAACTTATTTGGTGAAGATCGGATGTAAATTGACGGATTTATCAGCTGCCATTTGCCGGAACTCTGGGCAACTCGTGGCATATGCAAGCTTCAAGATATCGCAAAGGAAGTTTGTATGACAGCAAATATCTCCGCTATTTTCTATCGCTTCGTCACAAATAATGTCTTATTTTGTTTGTGTTGATGCGTAGAGTGTTTTAAAACTTATTTGGTGAAGATCGGATGTAAATTGACGGATTTATCAGCTGCCATTTGCCGGAACTCTGGGCAACTCGTGGCATATGCAAGCTTCAAGATATCGCAAAGGAAGTTTGTATGACAGCAAATATCTCCGCTATTTTCTATCGCTTCGTCACAAATAATGTCTTATTTTGTTTGTGTTGATGCGTAGAGTGTTTTAAAACTTATTTGGTGAAGATCGGATGTAAATTGACGGATTTATCAGCTGCCATTTGCCGGAACTCTGGGCAACTCGTGGCATATGCAAGCTTCAAGATATCGCAAAGGAAGTTTGTATGACAGCAAATATCTCCGCTATTTTCTATCGCTTCGTCACAAATAATGTCTTATTTTGTTTGTGTTGATGCGTAGAGTGTTTTAAAACTTATTTGGTGAAGATCGGATGTAAATTGACGGATTTATCAGCTGCCATTTGCCGGAACTCTGGGCAACTCGTGGCATATGCAAGCTTCAAGATATCGCAAAGGAAGTTTGTATGACAGCAAATATCTCCGCTATTTTCTATCGCTTCGTCACAAATAATGTCTTATTTTGTTTGTGTTGATGCGTAGAGTGTTTTAAAACTTATTTGGTGAAGATCGGATGTAAATTGACGGATTTATCAGCTGCCATTTGCCGGAACTCTGGGCAACTCGTGGCATATGCAAGCTTCAAGATATCGCAAAGGAAGTTTGTATGACAGCAAATATCTCCGCTATTTTCTATCGCTTCGTCACAAATAATGTCTTATTTTGTTTGTGTTGATGCGTAGAGTGTTTTAAAACTTATTTGGTGAAGATCGGATGTAAATTGACGGATTTATCAGCTGCCATTTGCCGGAACTCTGGGCAACTCGTGGCATATGCAAGCTTCAAGATATCGCAAAGGAAGTTTGTATGACAGCAAATATCTCCGCTATTTTCTATCGCTTCGTCACAAATAATGTCTTATTTTGTTTGTGTTGATGCGTAGAGTGTTTTAAAACTTATTTGGTGAAGATCGGATGTAAATTGACGGATTTATCAGCTGCCATTTGCCGGAACTCTGGGCAACTCGTGGCATATGCAAGCTTCAAGATATCGCAAAGGAAGTTTGTATGACAGCAAATATCTCCGCTATTTTCTATCGCTTCGTCACAAATAATGTCTTATTTTGTTTGTGTTGATGCGTAGAGTGTTTTAAAACTTATTTGGTGAAGATCGGATGTAAATTGACGGATTTATCAGCTGCCATTTGCCGGAACTCTGGGCAACTCGTGGCATATGCAAGCTTCAAGATATCGCAAAGGAAGTTTGTATGACAGCAAATATCTCCGCTATTTTCTATCGCTTCGTCACAAATAATGTCTTATTTTGTTTGTGTTGATGCGTAGAGTGTTTTAAAACTTATTTGGTGAAGATCGGATGTAAATTGACGGATTTATCAGCTGCCATTTGCCGGAACTCGCGGCATATGCAAGCTTCAAGATATCGCAAAGGAAGTTTGTATGACAGCAAATATCTCCGCTATTTTCTATCGCTTCGTCACAAATAATGTCTTATTTTGTTTGTGTTGATGCGTAGAGTGTTTTAAAACTTATTTGGTGAAGATCGGATGTAAATTGACGGATTTATCAGCTGCCATTTGCCGGAACTCTGGGCAACTCGTGGCATATGCAAGCTTCAAGATATCGCAAAGGAAGTTTGTATGACAGCAAATATCTCCGCTATTTTCTATCGCTTCGTCACAAATAATGTCTTATTTTGTTTGTGTTGATGCGTAGAGTGTTTTAAAACTTATTTGGTGAAGATCGGATGTAAATTGACGGATTTATCAGCTGCCATTTGCCGGAACTCTGGGCAACTCGTGGCATATGCAAGCTTCAAGATATCGCAAAGGAAGTTTGTATGACAGCAAATATCTCCGCTATTTTCTATCGCTTCGTCACAAATAATGTCTTATTTTGTTTGTGTTGATGCGTAGAGTGTTTTAAAACTTATTTGGTGAAGATCGGATGTAAATTGACGGATTTATCAGCTGCCATTTGCCGGAACTCTGGGCAACTCGTGGCATATGCAAGCTTCAAGATATCGCAAAGGAAGTTTGTATGACAGCAAATATCTCCGCTATTTTCTATCGCTTCGTCACAAATAATGTCTTATTTTGTTTGTGTTGATGCGTAGAGTGTTTTAAAACTTATTTGGTGAAGATCGGATGTAAATTGACGGATTTATCAGCTGCCATTTGCCGGAACTCTGGGCAACTCGTGGCATATGCAAGCTTCAAGATATCGCAAAGGAAGTTTGTATGACAGCAAATATCTCCGCTATTTTCTATCGCTTCGTCACAAATAATGTCTTATTTTGTTTGTGTTGATGCGTAGAGTGTTTTAAAACTTATTTGGTGAAGATCGGATGTAAATTGACGGATTTATCAGCTGCCATTTGCCGGAACTCTGGGCAACTCGTGGCATATGCAAGCTTCAAGATATCGCAAAGGAAGTTTGTATGACAGCAAATATCTCCGCTATTTTCTATCGCTTCGTCACAAATAATGTCTTATTTTGTTTGTGTTGATGCGTAGAGTGTTTTAAAACTTATTTGGTGAAGATCGGATGTAAATTGACGGATTTATCAGCTGCCATTTGCCGGAACTCTGGGCAACTCGTGGCATATGCAAGCTTCAAGATATCGCAAAGGAAGTTTGTATGACAGCAAATATCTCCGCTATTTTCTATCGCTTCGTCACAAATAATGTCTTATTTTGTTTGTGTTGATGCGTAGAGTGTTTTAAAACTTATTTGGTGAAGATCGGATGTAAATTGACGGATTTATCAGCTGCCATTTGCCGGAACTCTGGGCAACTCGTGGCATATGCAAGCTTCAAGATATCGCAAAGGAAGTTTGTATGACAGCAAATATCTCCGCTATTTTCTATCGCTTCGTCACAAATAATGTCTTATTTTGTTTGTGTTGATGCGTAGAGTGTTTTAAAACTTATTTGGTGAAGATCGGATGTAAATTGACGGATTTATCAGCTGCCATTTGCCGGAACTCTGGGCAACTCGTGGCATATGCAAGCTTCAAGATATCGCAAAGGAAGTTTGTATGACAGCAAATATCTCCGCTATTTTCTATCGCTTCGTCACAAATAATGTCTTATTTTGTTTGTGTTGATGCGTAGAGTGTTTTAAAACTTATTTGGTGAAGATCGGATGTAAATTGACGGATTTATCAGCTGCCATTTGCCGGAACTCTGGGCAACTCGTGGCATATGCAAGCTTCAAGATATCGCAAAGGAAGTTTGTATGACAGCAAATATCTCCGCTATTTTCTATCGCTTCGTCACAAATAATGTCTTATTTTGTTTGTGTTGATGCGTAGAGTGTTTTAAAACTTATTTGGTGAAGATCGGATGTAAATTGACGGATTTATCAGCTGCCATTTGCCGGAACTCTGGGCAACTCGTGGCATATGCAAGCTTCAAGATATCGCAAAGGAAGTTTGTATGACAGCAAATATCTCCGCTATTTTCTATCGCTTCGTCACAAATAATGTCTTATTTTGTTTGTGTTGATGCGTAGAGTGTTTTAAAACTTATTTGGTGAAGATCGGATGTAAATTGACGGATTTATCAGCTGCCATTTGCCGGAACTCTGGGCAACTCGTGGCATATGCAAGCTTCAAGATATCGCAAAGGAAGTTTGTATGACAGCAAATATCTCCGCTATTTTCTATCGCTTCGTCACAAATAATGTCTTATTTTGTTTGTGTTGATGCGTAGAGTGTTTTAAAACTTATTTGGTGAAGATCGGATGTAAATTGACGGATTTATCAGCTGCCATTTGCCGGAACTCTGGGCAACTCGTGGCATATGCAAGCTTCAAGATATCGCAAAGGAAGTTTGTATGACAGCAAATATCTCCGCTATTTTCTATCGCTTCGTCACAAATAATGTCTTATTTTGTTTGTGTTGATGCGTAGAGTGTTTTAAAACTTATTTGGTGAAGATCGGATGTAAATTGACGGATTTATCAGCTGCCATTTGCCGGAACTCTGGGCAACTCGTGGCATATGCAAGCTTCAAGATATCGCAAAGGAAGTTTGTATGACAGCAAATATCTCCGCTATTTTCTATCGCTTCGTCACAAATAATGTCTTATTTTGTTTGTGTTGATGCGTAGAGTGTTTTAAAACTTATTTGGTGAAGATCGGATGTAAATTGACGGATTTATCAGCTGCCATTTGCCGGAACTCTGGGCAACTCGTGGCATATGCAAGCTTCAAGATATCGCAAAGGAAGTTTGTATGACAGCAAATATCTCCGCTATTTTCTATCGCTTCGTCACAAATAATGTCTTATTTTGTTTGTGTTGATGCGTAGAGTGTTTTAAAACTTATTTGGTGAAGATCGGATGTAAATTGACGGATTTATCAGCTGCCATTTGCCGGAACTCTGGGCAACTCGTGGCATATGCAAGCTTCAAGATATCGCAAAGGAAGTTTGTATGACAGCAAATATCTCCGCTATTTTCTATCGCTTCGTCACAAATAATGTCTTATTTTGTTTGTGTTGATGCGTAGAGTGTTTTAAAACTTATTTGGTGAAGATCGGATGTAAATTGACGGATTTATCAGCTGCCATTTGCCGGAACTCTGGGCAACTCGTGGCATATGCAAGCTTCAAGATATCGCAAAGGAAGTTTGTATGACAGCAAATATCTCCGCTATTTTCTATCGCTTCGTCACAAATAATGTCTTATTTTGTTTGTGTTGATGCGTAGAGTGTTTTAAAACTTATTTGGTGAAGATCGGATGTAAATTGACGGATTTATCAGCTGCCATTTGCCGGAACTCTGGGCAACTCGTGGCATATGCAAGCTTCAAGATATCGCAAAGGAAGTTTGTATGACAGCAAATATCTCCGCTATTTTCTATCGCTTCGTCACAAATAATGTCTTATTTTGTTTGTGTTGATGCGTAGAGTGTTTTAAAACTTATTTGGTGAAGATCGGATGTAAATTGACGGATTTATCAGCTGCCATTTGCCGGAACTCTGGGCAACTCGTGGCATATGCAAGCTTCAAGATATCGCAAAGGAAGTTTGTATGACAGCAAATATCTCCGCTATTTTCTATCGCTTCGTCACAAATAATGTCTTATTTTGTTTGTGTTGATGCGTAGAGTGTTTTAAAACTTATTTGGTGAAGATCGGATGTAAATTGACGGATTTATCAGCTGCCATTTGCCGGAACTCTGGGCAACTCGTGGCATATGCAAGCTTCAAGATATCGCAAAGGAAGTTTGTATGACAGCAAATATCTCCGCTATTTTCTATCGCTTCGTCACAAATAATGTCTTATTTTGTTTGTGTTGATGCGTAGAGTGTTTTAAAACTTATTTGGTGAAGATCGGATGTAAATTGACGGATTTATCAGCTGCCATTTGCCGGAACTCTGGGCAACTCGTGGCATATGCAAGCTTCAAGATATCGCAAAGGAAGTTTGTATGACAGCAAATATCTCCGCTATTTTCTATCGCTTCGTCACAAATAATGTCTTATTTTGTTTGTGTTGATGCGTAGAGTGTTTTAAAACTTATTTGGTGAAGATCGGATGTAAATTGACGGATTTATCAGCTGCCATTTGCCGGAACTCTGGGCAACTCGTGGCATATGCAAGCTTCAAGATATCGCAAAGGAAGTTTGTATGACAGCAAATATCTCCGCTATTTTCTATCGCTTCGTCACAAATAATGTCTTATTTTGTTTGTGTTGATGCGTAGAGTGTTTTAAAACTTATTTGGTGAAGATCGGATGTAAATTGACGGATTTATCAGCTGCCATTTGCCGGAACTCTGGGCAACTCGTGGCATATGCAAGCTTCAAGATATCGCAAAGGAAGTTTGTATGACAGCAAATATCTCCGCTATTTTCTATCGCTTCGTCACAAATAATGTCTTATTTTGTTTGTGTTGATGCGTAGAGTGTTTTAAAACTTATTTGGTGAAGATCGGATGTAAATTGACGGATTTATCAGCTGCCATTTGCCGGAACTCTGGGCAACTCGTGGCATATGCAAGCTTCAAGATATCGCAAAGGAAGTTTGTATGACAGCAAATATCTCCGCTATTTTCTATCGCTTCGTCACAAATAATGTCTTATTTTGTTTGTGTTGATGCGTAGAGTGTTTTAAAACTTATTTGGTGAAGATCGGATGTAAATTGACGGATTTATCAGCTGCCATTTGCCGGAACTCTGGGCAACTCGTGGCATATGCAAGCTTCAAGATATCGCAAAGGAAGTTTGTATGACAGCAAATATCTCCGCTATTTTCTATCGCTTCGTCACAAATAATGTCTTATTTTGTTTGTGTTGATGCGTAGAGTGTTTTAAAACTTATTTGGTGAAGATCGGATGTAAATTGACGGATTTATCAGCTGCCATTTGCCGGAACTCTGGGCAACTCGTGGCATATGCAAGCTTCAAGATATCGCAAAGGAAGTTTGTATGACAGCAAATATCTCCGCTATTTTCTATCGCTTCGTCACAAATAATGTCTTATTTTGTTTGTGTTGATGCGTAGAGTGTTTTAAAACTTATTTGGTGAAGATCGGATGTAAATTGACGGATTTATCAGCTGCCATTTGCCGGAACTCTGGGCAACTCGTGGCATATGCAAGCTTCAAGATATCGCAAAGGAAGTTTGTATGACAGCAAATATCTCCGCTATTTTCTATCGCTTCGTCACAAATAATGTCTTATTTTGTTTGTGTTGATGCGTAGAGTGTTTTAAAACTTATTTGGTGAAGATCGGATGTAAATTGACGGATTTATCAGCTGCCATTTGCCGGAACTCTGGGCAACTCGTGGCATATGCAAGCTTCAAGATATCGCAAAGGAAGTTTGTATGACAGCAAATATCTCCGCTATTTTCTATCGCTTCGTCACAAATAATGTCTTATTTTGTTTGTGTTGATGCGTAGAGTGTTTTAAAACTTATTTGGTGAAGATCGGATGTAAATTGACGGATTTATCAGCTGCCATTTGCCGGAACTCTGGGCAACTCGTGGCATATGCAAGCTTCAAGATATCGCAAAGGAAGTTTGTATGACAGCAAATATCTCCGCTATTTTCTATCGCTTCGTCACAAATAATGTCTAATTTTGTTTGTGTTGATGCGTAGAGTGTTTTAAAACTTATTTGGTGAAGATCGGATGTAAATTGACGGATTTATCAGCTGCCATTTGCCGGAACTCTGGGCAACTCGTGGCATATGCAAGCTTCAAGATATCGCAAAGGAAGTTTGTATGACAGCAAATATCTCCGCTATTTTCTTTCGCTTCGTCACAAATGATATCTTATTTTGTTTGTGTTGATGCGTAGAGTGTTTTAAAACTTATTTGGTGAAGATCGGATGTAAATTGACGGATTTATCAGCTGCCATTTGCCGGCACTCTGGGCAACTCGTGGCATATGCATGCTTCAAGATATCGCAAAGGAAGTTTGTATGACAGCAAATATCTCCGCTGTTTTCTATCGCTTCGTCACAAATAATATCTTATTTTGTTTGTGTTGATGCGTAGAGTGTTTTAAAACTTATTTGGTGAAGATCGGATGTAAATTGACGGATTTATCAGCTGCCATTTGCCGGCACTCTGGGCAACTCGTGGCATATGCATGCTTCAAGATATCGCAAAGGAAGTTTGTATGACAGCAAATATCTCCGCTGTTTTCTATCGCTTCGTCACAAATAATATCTTATTTTGTTTGTGTTGATGCGTAGAGTGTTTTAAAACTTATTTGGTGAAGATCGGATGTAAATTGACGGATTTATCAGCTGCCATTTGCTGGAACTCGCGGCATATGCAAGCTTCAAGATATCGCAAAGGAAGTTTGTATGACAGCAAATATCTCCGCTATTGTCTATCGCTCCGTCACAAATAATGCCTTATTTTGTTTGTGTTGATGCGTAGAGTGTTTTAAAACTTATTTGGTGAAGATCGGATGTAAATTGACGGATTTATCAGCTGCCATTTGCCGGAACTCTGGGCAACTCGTGGCATATGCAAGCTTCAAGATATCGCAAAGGAAGTTTGTATGACAGCAAATATCTCCGCTATTTTCTATCGCTTCGTCACAAATAATGTCTAATTTTGTTTGTGTTGATGCGTAGAGTGTTTTAAAACTTATTTGGTGAAGATCGGATGTAAATTGACGGATTTATCAGCTGCCATTTGCTGGAACTCTGGGCAACTCGTGGCATATGCAAGCTTCAAGATATCGCAAAGGAAGTTTGTATGACAGCAAATATCTCCGCTATTTTCTTTCGCTTCGTCACAAATAATATCTTATTTTGTTTGTGTTGATGCGTAGAGTGTTTTAAAACTTATTTGGTGAAGATCGGATGTAAATTGACGGATTTATCAGCTGCCATTTGCCGGCACTCTGGGCAACTCGTGGCATATGCATGCTTCAAGATATCGCAAAGGAAGTTTGTATGACAGCAAATATCTCCGCTGTTTTCTATCGCTTCGTCACAAATAATATCTTATTTTGTTTGTGTTGATGCGTAGAGTGTTTTAAAACTTATTTGGTGAAGATCGGATGTAAATTGACGGATTTATCAGCTGCCATTTGCCGGAACTCTGGGCAACTCGCGGCATATGCAAGCTTCAAGATATCGCAAAGGAAGTTTGTATGACAGCAAATATCTCCGCTATTGTCTATCGCTCCGCCACAAATAATGTCTTATTTTGTTTGTGTTGATGCGTAGAGTGTTTTAAAACTTATTTGGTGAAGATCGGATGTAAATTGACGGATTTATCAGCTGCCATTTGCCGGAACTCTGGGCAACTCGTGGCATATGCAAGCTTCAAGATATCGCAAAGGAAGTTTGTATGACAGCAAATATCTCCGCTATTTTCTATCGCTTCGTCACAAATAATGTCTTATTTTGTTTGTGTTGATGCGTAGAGTGTTTTAAAACTTATTTGGTGAAGATCGGATGTAAATTGACGGATTTATCAGCTGCCATTTGCCGGAACTCTGGGCAACTCGTGGCATATGCAAGCTTCAAGATATCGCAAAGGAAGTTTGTATGACAGCAAATATCTCCGCTGTTTTCTATCGCTTCGTCACAAATAATATCTTATTTTGTTTGTGTTGATGCGTAGAGTGTTTTAAAACTTATTTGGTGAAGATCGGATGTAAATTGACGGATTTATCAGCTGCCATTTGCCGGAACTCTGGGCAACTCGTGGCATATGCAAGCTTCAAGATATCGCAAAGGAAGTTTGTATGACAGCAAATATCTCCGCTATTTTCTATCGCTTCGTCACAAATAATGTCTTATTTTGTTTGTGTTGATGCGTAGAGTGTTTTAAAACTTATTTGGTGAAGATCGGATGTAAATTGACGGATTTATCAGCTGCCATTTGCCGGAACTCTGGGCAACTCGTGGCATATGCAAGCTTCAAGATATCGCAAAGGAAGTTTGTATGACAGCAAATATCTCCGCTATTTTCTATCGCTTCGTCACAAATAATATCTTATTTTGTTTGTGTTGATGCGTAGAGTGTTTTAAAACTTATTTGGTGAAGATCGGATGTAAATTGACGGATTTATCAGCTGCCATTTGCTGGAACTCGGGCAGGCATATGCAAGCTTCAAGATATCGCAAAGGAAGTTTGTATGACAGCAAATATCTCCGCTATTTTCTATCGCTTCGTCACAAATAATGTCTTATTTTGTTTGTGTTGATGCGTAGAGTGTTTTAAAACTTATTTGGTGAAGATCGGATGTAAATTGACGGATTTATCAGCTGCCATTTGCCGGAACTCTGGGCAACTCGTGGCATATGCAAGCTTCAAGATATCGCAAAGGAAGTTTGTATGACAGCAAATATCTCCGCTATTTTCTATCGCTTCGTCACAAATAATGTCTTATTTTGTTTGTGTTGATGCGTAGAGTGTTTTAAAACTTATTTGGTGAAGATCGGATGTAAATTGACGGATTTATCAGCTGCCATTTGCCGGAACTCTGGGCAACTCGTGGCATATGCAAGCTTCAAGATATCGCAAAGGAAGTTTGTATGACAGCAAATATCTCCGCTATTTTCTATCGCTTCGTCACAAATAATGTCTTATTTTGTTTGTGTTGATGCGTAGAGTGTTTTAAAACTTATTTGGTGAAGATCGGATGTAAATTGACGGATTTATCAGCTGCCATTTGCCGGAACTCTGGGCAACTCGTGGCATATGCAAGCTTCAAGATATCGCAAAGGAAGTTTGTATGACAGCAAATATCTCCGCTATTTTCTATCGCTTCGTCACAAATAATGTCTTATTTTGTTTGTGTTGATGCGTAGAGTGTTTTAAAACTTATTTGGTGAAGATCGGATGTAAATTGACGGATTTATCAGCTGCCATTTGCCGGAACTCTGGGCAACTCGTGGCATATGCAAGCTTCAAGATATCGCAAAGGAAGTTTGTATGACAGCAAATATCTCCGCTATTTTCTATCGCTTCGTCACAAATAATGTCTTATTTTGTTTGTGTTGATGCGTAGAGTGTTTTAAAACTTATTTGGTGAAGATCGGATGTAAATTGACGGATTTATCAGCTGCCATTTGCCGGAACTCTGGGCAACTCGTGGCATATGCAAGCTTCAAGATATCGCAAAGGAAGTTTGTATGACAGCAAATATCTCCGCTATTTTCTATCGCTTCGTCACAAATAATGTCTTATTTTGTTTGTGTTGATGCGTAGAGTGTTTTAAAACTTATTTGGTGAAGATCGGATGTAAATTGACGGATTTATCAGCTGCCATTTGCCGGAACTCTGGGCAACTCGTGGCATATGCAAGCTTCAAGATATCGCAAAGGAAGTTTGTATGACAGCAAATATCTCCGCTATTTTCTATCGCTTCGTCACAAATAATGTCTTATTTTGTTTGTGTTGATGCGTAGAGTGTTTTAAAACTTATTTGGTGAAGATCGGATGTAAATTGACGGATTTATCAGCTGCCATTTGCCGGAACTCTGGGCAATGGGCATATGCAAGCTTCAAGATATCGCAAAGGAAGTTTGTATGACAGCAAATATCTCCGCTATTTTCTATCGCTTCGTCACAAATAATGTCTTATTTTGTTTGTGTTGATGCGTAGAGTGTTTTAAAACTTATTTGGTGAAGATCGGATGTAAATTGACGGATTTATCAGCTGCCATTTGCCGGAACTCTGGGCAACTCGTGGCATATGCAAGCTTCAAGATATCGCAAAGGAAGTTTGTATGACAGCAAATATCTCCGCTATTTTCTATCGCTTCGTCACAAATAATGTCTTATTTTGTTTGTGTTGATGCGTAGAGTGTTTTAAAACTTATTTGGTGAAGATCGGATGTAAATTGACGGATTTATCAGCTGCCATTTGCCGGAACTCTGGGCAACTCGTGGCATATGCAAGCTTCAAGATATCGCAAAGGAAGTTTGTATGACAGCAAATATCTCCGCTATTTTCTATCGCTTCGTCACAAATAATGTCTTATTTTGTTTGTGTTGATGCGTAGAGTGTTTTAAAACTTATTTGGTGAAGATCGGATGTAAATTGACGGATTTATCAGCTGCCATTTGCCGGAACTCTGGGCAACTCGTGGCATATGCAAGCTTCAAGATATCGCAAAGGAAGTTTGTATGACAGCAAATATCTCCGCTATTTTCTATCGCTTCGTCACAAATAATGTCTTATTTTGTTTGTGTTGATGCGTAGAGTGTTTTAAAACTTATTTGGTGAAGATCGGATGTAAATTGACGGATTTATCAGCTGCCATTTGCCGGAACTCTGGGCAACTCGTGGCATATGCAAGCTTCAAGATATCGCAAAGGAAGTTTGTATGACAGCAAATATCTCCGCTATTTTCTATCGCTTCGTCACAAATAATGTCTTATTTTGTTTGTGTTGATGCGTAGAGTGTTTTAAAACTTATTTGGTGAAGATCGGATGTAAATTGACGGATTTATCAGCTGCCATTTGCCGGAACTCTGGGCAACTCGTGGCATATGCAAGCTTCAAGATATCGCAAAGGAAGTTTGTATGACAGCAAATATCTCCGCTATTTTCTATCGCTTCGTCACAAATAATGTCTTATTTTGTTTGTGTTGATGCGTAGAGTGTTTTAAAACTTATTTGGTGAAGATCGGATGTAAATTGACGGATTTATCAGCTGCCATTTGCCGGAACTCTGGGCAACTCGTGGCATATGCAAGCTTCAAGATATCGCAAAGGAAGTTTGTATGACAGCAAATATCTCCGCTATTTTCTATCGCTTCGTCACAAATAATGTCTTATTTTGTTTGTGTTGATGCGTAGAGTGTTTTAAAACTTATTTGGTGAAGATCGGATGTAAATTGACGGATTTATCAGCTGCCATTTGCCGGAACTCTGGGCAACTCGTGGCATATGCAAGCTTCAAGATATCGCAAAGGAAGTTTGTATGACAGCAAATATCTCCGCTATTTTCTATCGCTTCGTCACAAATAATGTCTTATTTTGTTTGTGTTGATGCGTAGAGTGTTTTAAAACTTATTTGGTGAAGATCGGATGTAAATTGACGGATTTATCAGCTGCCATTTGCCGGAACTCTGGGCAACTCGTGGCATATGCAAGCTTCAAGATATCGCAAAGGAAGTTTGTATGACAGCAAATATCTCCGCTATTTTCTATCGCTTCGTCACAAATAATGTCTTATTTTGTTTGTGTTGATGCGTAGAGTGTTTTAAAACTTATTTGGTGAAGATCGGATGTAAATTGACGGATTTATCAGCTGCCATTTGCCGGAACTCTGGGCAACTCGTGGCATATGCAAGCTTCAAGATATCGCAAAGGAAGTTTGTATGACAGCAAATATCTCCGCTATTTTCTATCGCTTCGTCACAAATAATGTCTTATTTTGTTTGTGTTGATGCGTAGAGTGTTTTAAAACTTATTTGGTGAAGATCGGATGTAAATTGACGGATTTATCAGCTGCCATTTGCCGGAACTCTGGGCAACTCGTGGCATATGCAAGCTTCAAGATATCGCAAAGGAAGTTTGTATGACAGCAAATATCTCCGCTATTTTCTATCGCTTCGTCACAAATAATGTCTTATTTTGTTTGTGTTGATGCGTAGAGTGTTTTAAAACTTATTTGGTGAAGATCGGATGTAAATTGACGGATTTATCAGCTGCCATTTGCCGGAACTCTGGGCAACTCGTGGCATATGCAAGCTTCAAGATATCGCAAAGGAAGTTTGTATGACAGCAAATATCTCCGCTATTTTCTATCGCTTCGTCACAAATAATGTCTTATTTTGTTTGTGTTGATGCGTAGAGTGTTTTAAAACTTATTTGGTGAAGATCGGATGTAAATTGACGGATTTATCAGCTGCCATTTGCCGGAACTCTGGGCAACTCGTGGCATATGCAAGCTTCAAGATATCGCAAAGGAAGTTTGTATGACAGCAAATATCTCCGCTATTTTCTATCGCTTCGTCACAAATAATGTCTTATTTTGTTTGTGTTGATGCGTAGAGTGTTTTAAAACTTATTTGGTGAAGATCGGATGTAAATTGACGGATTTATCAGCTGCCATTTGCCGGAACTCTGGGCAACTCGTGGCATATGCAAGCTTCAAGATATCGCAAAGGAAGTTTGTATGACAGCAAATATCTCCGCTATTTTCTATCGCTTCGTCACAAATAATGTCTTATTTTGTTTGTGTTGATGCGTAGAGTGTTTTAAAACTTATTTGGTGAAGATCGGATGTAAATTGACGGATTTATCAGCTGCCATTTGCCGGAACTCTGGGCAACTCGTGGCATATGCAAGCTTCAAGATATCGCAAAGGAAGTTTGTATGACAGCAAATATCTCCGCTATTTTCTATCGCTTCGTCACAAATAATGTCTTATTTTGTTTGTGTTGATGCGTAGAGTGTTTTAAAACTTATTTGGTGAAGATCGGATGTAAATTGACGGATTTATCAGCTGCCATTTGCCGGAACTCTGGGCAACTCGTGGCATATGCAAGCTTCAAGATATCGCAAAGGAAGTTTGTATGACAGCAAATATCTCCGCTATTTTCTATCGCTTCGTCACAAATAATGTCTTATTTTGTTTGTGTTGATGCGTAGAGTGTTTTAAAACTTATTTGGTGAAGATCGGATGTAAATTGACGGATTTATCAGCTGCCATTTGCCGGAACTCTGGGCAACTCGTGGCATATGCAAGCTTCAAGATATCGCAAAGGAAGTTTGTATGACAGCAAATATCTCCGCTATTTTCTATCGCTTCGTCACAAATAATGTCTTATTTTGTTTGTGTTGATGCGTAGAGTGTTTTAAAACTTATTTGGTGAAGATCGGATGTAAATTGACGGATTTATCAGCTGCCATTTGCCGGAACTCTGGGCAACTCGGGCATATGCAAGCTTCAAGATATCGCAAAGGAAGTTTGTATGACAGCAAATATCTCCGCTATTTTCTATCGCTTCGTCACAAATAATGTCTTATTTTGTTTGTGTTGATGCGTAGAGTGTTTTAAAACTTATTTGGTGAAGATCGGATGTAAATTGACGGATTTATCAGCTGCCATTTGCCGGAACTCTGGGCAACTCGTGGCATATGCAAGCTTCAAGATATCGCAAAGGAAGTTTGTATGACAGCAAATATCTCCGCTATTTTCTATCGCTTCGTCACAAATAATGTCTTATTTTGTTTGTGTTGATGCGTAGAGTGTTTTAAAACTTATTTGGTGAAGATCGGATGTAAATTGACGGATTTATCAGCTGCCATTTGCCGGAACTCTGGGCAACTCGTGGCATATGCAAGCTTCAAGATATCGCAAAGGAAGTTTGTATGACAGCAAATATCTCCGCTATTTTCTATCGCTTCGTCACAAATAATGTCTTATTTTGTTTGTGTTGATGCGTAGAGTGTTTTAAAACTTATTTGGTGAAGATCGGATGTAAATTGACGGATTTATCAGCTGCCATTTGCCGGAACTCTGGGCAACTCGTGGCATATGCAAGCTTCAAGATATCGCAAAGGAAGTTTGTATGACAGCAAATATCTCCGCTATTTTCTATCGCTTCGTCACAAATAATGTCTTATTTTGTTTGTGTTGATGCGTAGAGTGTTTTAAAACTTATTTGGTGAAGATCGGATGTAAATTGACGGATTTATCAGCTGCCATTTGCCGGAACTCTGGGCAACTCGTGGCATATGCAAGCTTCAAGATATCGCAAAGGAAGTTTGTATGACAGCAAATATCTCCGCTATTTTCTATCGCTTCGTCACAAATAATGTCTTATTTTGTTTGTGTTGATGCGTAGAGTGTTTTAAAACTTATTTGGTGAAGATCGGATGTAAATTGACGGATTTATCAGCTGCCATTTGCCGGAACTCTGAACCGTGGCATATGCAAGCTTCAAGATATCGCAAAGGAAGTTTGTATGACAGCAAATATCTCCGCTATTTTCTATCGCTTCGTCACAAATAATGTCTTATTTTGTTTGTGTTGATGCGTAGAGTGTTTTAAAACTTATTTGGTGAAGATCGGATGTAAATTGACGGATTTATCAGCTGCCATTTGCCGGAACTCTGGGCAACTCGTGGCATATGCAAGCTTCAAGATATCGCAAAGGAAGTTTGTATGACAGCAAATATCTCCGCTATTTTCTATCGCTTCGTCACAAATAATGTCTTATTTTGTTTGTGTTGATGCGTAGAGTGTTTTAAAACTTATTTGGTGAAGATCGGATGTAAATTGACGGATTTATCAGCTGCCATTTGCCGGAACTCTGGGCAACTCGTGGCATATGCAAGCTTCAAGATATCGCAAAGGAAGTTTGTATGACAGCAAATATCTCCGCTATTTTCTATCGCTTCGTCACAAATAATGTCTTATTTTGTTTGTGTTGATGCGTAGAGTGTTTTAAAACTTATTTGGTGAAGATCGGATGTAAATTGACGGATTTATCAGCTGCCATTTGCCGGAACTCTGGGCAACTCGTGGCATATGCAAGCTTCAAGATATCGCAAAGGAAGTTTGTATGACAGCAAATATCTCCGCTATTTTCTATCGCTTCGTCACAAATAATGTCTTATTTTGTTTGTGTTGATGCGTAGAGTGTTTTAAAACTTATTTGGTGAAGATCGGATGTAAATTGACGGATTTATCAGCTGCCATTTGCCGGAACTCTGGGCAACTCGTGGCATATGCAAGCTTCAAGATATCGCAAAGGAAGTTTGTATGACAGCAAATATCTCCGCTATTTTCTATCGCTTCGTCACAAATAATGTCTTATTTTGTTTGTGTTGATGCGTAGAGTGTTTTAAAACTTATTTGGTGAAGATCGGATGTAAATTGACGGATTTATCAGCTGCCATTTGCCGGAACTCTGGGCAACTCGTGGCATATGCAAGCTTCAAGATATCGCAAAGGAAGTTTGTATGACAGCAAATATCTCCGCTATTTTCTATCGCTTCGTCACAAATAATGTCTTATTTTGTTTGTGTTGATGCGTAGAGTGTTTTAAAACTTATTTGGTGAAGATCGGATGTAAATTGACGGATTTATCAGCTGCCATTTGCCGGAACTCTGGGCAACTCGTGGCATATGCAAGCTTCAAGATATCGCAAAGGAAGTTTGTATGACAGCAAATATCTCCGCTATTTTCTATCGCTTCGTCACAAATAATGTCTTATTTTGTTTGTGTTGATGCGTAGAGTGTTTTAAAACTTATTTGGTGAAGATCGGATGTAAATTGACGGATTTATCAGCTGCCATTTGCCGGAACTCTGGGCAACTCGTGGCATATGCAAGCTTCAAGATATCGCAAAGGAAGTTTGTATGACAGCAAATATCTCCGCTATTTTCTATCGCTTCGTCACAAATAATGTCTTATTTTGTTTGTGTTGATGCGTAGAGTGTTTTAAAACTTATTTGGTGAAGATCGGATGTAAATTGACGGATTTATCAGCTGCCATTTGCCGGAACTCTGGGCAACTCGTGGCATATGCAAGCTTCAAGATATCGCAAAGGAAGTTTGTATGACAGCAAATATCTCCGCTATTTTCTATCGCTTCGTCACAAATAATGTCTTATTTTGTTTGTGTTGATGCGTAGAGTGTTTTAAAACTTATTTGGTGAAGATCGGATGTAAATTGACGGATTTATCAGCTGCCATTTGCCGGAACTCTGGGCAACTCGTGGCATATGCAAGCTTCAAGATATCGCAAAGGAAGTTTGTATGACAGCAAATATCTCCGCTATTTTCTATCGCTTCGTCACAAATAATGTCTTATTTTGTTTGTGTTGATGCGTAGAGTGTTTTAAAACTTATTTGGTGAAGATCGGATGTAAATTGACGGATTTATCAGCTGCCATTTGCCGGAACTCTGGGCAACTCGTGGCATATGCAAGCTTCAAGATATCGCAAAGGAAGTTTGTATGACAGCAAATATCTCCGCTATTTTCTATCGCTTCGTCACAAATAATGTCTTATTTTGTTTGTGTTGATGCGTAGAGTGTTTTAAAACTTATTTGGTGAAGATCGGATGTAAATTGACGGATTTATCAGCTGCCATTTGCCGGAACTCTGGGCAACTCGTGGCATATGCAAGCTTCAAGATATCGCAAAGGAAGTTTGTATGACAGCAAATATCTCCGCTATTTTCTATCGCTTCGTCACAAATAATGTCTTATTTTGTTTGTGTTGATGCGTAGAGTGTTTTAAAACTTATTTGGTGAAGATCGGATGTAAATTGACGGATTTATCAGCTGCCATTTGCCGGAACTCTGGGCAACTCGTGGCATATGCAAGCTTCAAGATATCGCAAAGGAAGTTTGTATGACAGCAAATATCTCCGCTATTTTCTATCGCTTCGTCACAAATAATGTCTTATTTTGTTTGTGTTGATGCGTAGAGTGTTTTAAAACTTATTTGGTGAAGATCGGATGTAAATTGACGGATTTATCAGCTGCCATTTGCCGGAACTCTGGGCAACTCGTGGCATATGCAAGCTTCAAGATATCGCAAAGGAAGTTTGTATGACAGCAAATATCTCCGCTATTTTCTATCGCTTCGTCACAAATAATGTCTTATTTTGTTTGTGTTGATGCGTAGAGTGTTTTAAAACTTATTTGGTGAAGATCGGATGTAAATTGACGGATTTATCAGCTGCCATTTGCCGGAACTCTGGGCAACTCGTGGCATATGCAAGCTTCAAGATATCGCAAAGGAAGTTTGTATGACAGCAAATATCTCCGCTATTTTCTATCGCTTCGTCACAAATAATGTCTTATTTTGTTTGTGTTGATGCGTAGAGTGTTTTAAAACTTATTTGGTGAAGATCGGATGTAAATTGACGGATTTATCAGCTGCCATTTGCCGGAACTCTGGGCAACTCGTGGCATATGCAAGCTTCAAGATATCGCAAAGGAAGTTTGTATGACAGCAAATATCTCCGCTATTTTCTATCGCTTCGTCACAAATAATGTCTTATTTTGTTTGTGTTGATGCGTAGAGTGTTTTAAAACTTATTTGGTGAAGATCGGATGTAAATTGACGGATTTATCAGCTGCCATTTGCCGGAACTCTGGGCAACTCGTGGCATATGCAAGCTTCAAGATATCGCAAAGGAAGTTTGTATGACAGCAAATATCTCCGCTATTTTCTATCGCTTCGTCACAAATAATGTCTTATTTTGTTTGTGTTGATGCGTAGAGTGTTTTAAAACTTATTTGGTGAAGATCGGATGTAAATTGACGGATTTATCAGCTGCCATTTGCCGGAACTCTGGGCAACTCGTGGCATATGCAAGCTTCAAGATATCGCAAAGGAAGTTTGTATGACAGCAAATATCTCCGCTATTTTCTATCGCTTCGTCACAAATAATGTCTTATTTTGTTTGTGTTGATGCGTAGAGTGTTTTAAAACTTATTTGGTGAAGATCGGATGTAAATTGACGGATTTATCAGCTGCCATTTGCCGGAACTCTGGGCAACTCGTGGCATATGCAAGCTTCAAGATATCGCAAAGGAAGTTTGTATGACAGCAAATATCTCCGCTATTTTCTATCGCTTCGTCACAAATAATGTCTTATTTTGTTTGTGTTGATGCGTAGAGTGTTTTAAAACTTATTTGGTGAAGATCGGATGTAAATTGACGGATTTATCAGCTGCCATTTGCCGGAACTCTGGGCAACTCGTGGCATATGCAAGCTTCAAGATATCGCAAAGGAAGTTTGTATGACAGCAAATATCTCCGCTATTTTCTATCGCTTCGTCACAAATAATGTCTTATTTTGTTTGTGTTGATGCGTAGAGTGTTTTAAAACTTATTTGGTGAAGATCGGATGTAAATTGACGGATTTATCAGCTGCCATTTGCCGGAACTCTGGGCAACTCGTGGCATATGCAAGCTTCAAGATATCGCAAAGGAAGTTTGTATGACAGCAAATATCTCCGCTATTTTCTATCGCTTCGTCACAAATAATGTCTTATTTTGTTTGTGTTGATGCGTAGAGTGTTTTAAAACTTATTTGGTGAAGATCGGATGTAAATTGACGGATTTATCAGCTGCCATTTGCCGGAACTCTGGGCAACTCGTGGCATATGCAAGCTTCAAGATATCGCAAAGGAAGTTTGTATGACAGCAAATATCTCCGCTATTTTCTATCGCTTCGTCACAAATAATGTCTTATTTTGTTTGTGTTGATGCGTAGAGTGTTTTAAAACTTATTTGGTGAAGATCGGATGTAAATTGACGGATTTATCAGCTGCCATTTGCCGGAACTCGGGCAACTGGGCATATGCAAGCTTCAAGATATCGCAAAGGAAGTTTGTATGACAGCAAATATCTCCGCTATTTTCTATCGCTTCGTCACAAATAATGTCTTATTTTGTTTGTGTTGATGCGTAGAGTGTTTTAAAACTTATTTGGTGAAGATCGGATGTAAATTGACGGATTTATCAGCTGCCATTTGCCGGAACTCTGGGCAACTCGTGGCATATGCAAGCTTCAAGATATCGCAAAGGAAGTTTGTATGACAGCAAATATCTCCGCTATTTTCTATCGCTTCGTCACAAATAATGTCTTATTTTGTTTGTGTTGATGCGTAGAGTGTTTTAAAACTTATTTGGTGAAGATCGGATGTAAATTGACGGATTTATCAGCTGCCATTTGCCGGAACTCTGGGCAACTCGTGGCATATGCAAGCTTCAAGATATCGCAAAGGAAGTTTGTATGACAGCAAATATCTCCGCTATTTTCTATCGCTTCGTCACAAATAATGTCTTATTTTGTTTGTGTTGATGCGTAGAGTGTTTTAAAACTTATTTGGTGAAGATCGGATGTAAATTGACGGATTTATCAGCTGCCATTTGCCGGAACTCTGGGCAACTCGTGGCATATGCAAGCTTCAAGATATCGCAAAGGAAGTTTGTATGACAGCAAATATCTCCGCTATTTTCTATCGCTTCGTCACAAATAATGTCTTATTTTGTTTGTGTTGATGCGTAGAGTGTTTTAAAACTTATTTGGTGAAGATCGGATGTAAATTGACGGATTTATCAGCTGCCATTTGCCGGAACTCTGGGCAACTCGTGGCATATGCAAGCTTCAAGATATCGCAAAGGAAGTTTGTATGACAGCAAATATCTCCGCTATTTTCTATCGCTTCGTCACAAATAATGTCTTATTTTGTTTGTGTTGATGCGTAGAGTGTTTTAAAACTTATTTGGTGAAGATCGGATGTAAATTGACGGATTTATCAGCTGCCATTTGCCGGAACTCTGGGCAACTCGTGGCATATGCAAGCTTCAAGATATCGCAAAGGAAGTTTGTATGACAGCAAATATCTCCGCTATTTTCTATCGCTTCGTCACAAATAATGTCTTATTTTGTTTGTGTTGATGCGTAGAGTGTTTTAAAACTTATTTGGTGAAGATCGGATGTAAATTGACGGATTTATCAGCTGCCATTTGCCGGAACTCTGGGCAACTCGTGGCATATGCAAGCTTCAAGATATCGCAAAGGAAGTTTGTATGACAGCAAATATCTCCGCTATTTTCTATCGCTTCGTCACAAATAATGTCTTATTTTGTTTGTGTTGATGCGTAGAGTGTTTTAAAACTTATTTGGTGAAGATCGGATGTAAATTGACGGATTTATCAGCTGCCATTTGCCGGAACTCTGGGCAACTCGTGGCATATGCAAGCTTCAAGATATCGCAAAGGAAGTTTGTATGACAGCAAATATCTCCGCTATTTTCTATCGCTTCGTCACAAATAATGTCTTATTTTGTTTGTGTTGATGCGTAGAGTGTTTTAAAACTTATTTGGTGAAGATCGGATGTAAATTGACGGATTTATCAGCTGCCATTTGCCGGAACTCTGGGCAACTCGTGGCATATGCAAGCTTCAAGATATCGCAAAGGAAGTTTGTATGACAGCAAATATCTCCGCTATTTTCTATCGCTTCGTCACAAATAATGTCTTATTTTGTTTGTGTTGATGCGTAGAGTGTTTTAAAACTTATTTGGTGAAGATCGGATGTAAATTGACGGATTTATCAGCTGCCATTTGCCGGAACTCTGGGCAACTCGTGGCATATGCAAGCTTCAAGATATCGCAAAGGAAGTTTGTATGACAGCAAATATCTCCGCTATTTTCTATCGCTTCGTCACAAATAATGTCTTATTTTGTTTGTGTTGATGCGTAGAGTGTTTTAAAACTTATTTGGTGAAGATCGGATGTAAATTGACGGATTTATCAGCTGCCATTTGCCGGAACTCTGGGCAACTCGTGGCATATGCAAGCTTCAAGATATCGCAAAGGAAGTTTGTATGACAGCAAATATCTCCGCTATTTTCTATCGCTTCGTCACAAATAATGTCTTATTTTGTTTGTGTTGATGCGTAGAGTGTTTTAAAACTTATTTGGTGAAGATCGGATGTAAATTGACGGATTTATCAGCTGCCATTTGCCGGAACTCTGGGCAACTCGTGGCATATGCAAGCTTCAAGATATCGCAAAGGAAGTTTGTATGACAGCAAATATCTCCGCTATTTTCTATCGCTTCGTCACAAATAATGTCTTATTTTGTTTGTGTTGATGCGTAGAGTGTTTTAAAACTTATTTGGTGAAGATCGGATGTAAATTGACGGATTTATCAGCTGCCATTTGCCGGAACTCTGGGCAACTCGTGGCATATGCAAGCTTCAAGATATCGCAAAGGAAGTTTGTATGACAGCAAATATCTCCGCTATTTTCTATCGCTTCGTCACAAATAATGTCTTATTTTGTTTGTGTTGATGCGTAGAGTGTTTTAAAACTTATTTGGTGAAGATCGGATGTAAATTGACGGATTTATCAGCTGCCATTTGCCGACTCTGGGCAACTCGCGGCATATGCAAGCTTCAAGATATCGCAAAGGAAGTTTGTATGACAGCAAATATCTCCGCTATTTTCTATCGCTTCGTCACAAATAATGTCTTATTTTGTTTGTGTTGATGCGTAGAGTGTTTTAAAACTTATTTGGTGAAGATCGGATGTAAATTGACGGATTTATCAGCTGCCATTTGCCGGAACTCTGGGCAACTCGTGGCATATGCAAGCTTCAAGATATCGCAAAGGAAGTTTGTATGACAGCAAATATCTCCGCTATTTTCTATCGCTTCGTCACAAATAATGTCTTATTTTGTTTGTGTTGATGCGTAGAGTGTTTTAAAACTTATTTGGTGAAGATCGGATGTAAATTGACGGATTTATCAGCTGCCATTTGCCGGAACTCTGGGCAACTCGTGGCATATGCAAGCTTCAAGATATCGCAAAGGAAGTTTGTATGACAGCAAATATCTCCGCTATTTTCTATCGCTTCGTCACAAATAATGTCTTATTTTGTTTGTGTTGATGCGTAGAGTGTTTTAAAACTTATTTGGTGAAGATCGGATGTAAATTGACGGATTTATCAGCTGCCATTTGCCGGAACTCTGGGCAACTCGTGGCATATGCAAGCTTCAAGATATCGCAAAGGAAGTTTGTATGACAGCAAATATCTCCGCTATTTTCTATCGCTTCGTCACAAATAATGTCTTATTTTGTTTGTGTTGATGCGTAGAGTGTTTTAAAACTTATTTGGTGAAGATCGGATGTAAATTGACGGATTTATCAGCTGCCATTTGCCGGAACTCTGGGCAACTCGTGGCATATGCAAGCTTCAAGATATCGCAAAGGAAGTTTGTATGACAGCAAATATCTCCGCTATTTTCTATCGCTTCGTCACAAATAATGTCTTATTTTGTTTGTGTTGATGCGTAGAGTGTTTTAAAACTTATTTGGTGAAGATCGGATGTAAATTGACGGATTTATCAGCTGCCATTTGCCGGAACTCTGGGCAACTCGTGGCATATGCAAGCTTCAAGATATCGCAAAGGAAGTTTGTATGACAGCAAATATCTCCGCTATTTTCTATCGCTTCGTCACAAATAATGTCTTATTTTGTCTGTGTTGATGCGTAGAGTGTTTTAAAACTTATTTGGTGAAGATCGGATGTAAATTGACGGATTTATCAGCTGCCATTTGCCGGAACTCGGGCAACTCGTGGCATATGCAAGCTTCAAGATATCGCAAAGGAAGTTTGTATGACAGCAAATATCTCCGCTATTTTCTATCGCTTCGTCACAAATAATGTCTTATTTTGTTTGTGTTGATGCGTAGAGTGTTTTAAAACTTATTTGGTGAAGATCGGATGTAAATTGACGGATTTATCAGCTGCCATTTGCCGATGGGAACTCGCGGCATATGCAAGCTTCAAGATATCGCAAAGGAAGTTTGTATGACAGCAAATATCTCCGCTATTTTCTATCGCTTCGTCACAAATAATGTCTTATTTTGTTTGTGTGTTTTTTTTTTGATGCGTAGAGTGTTTTAAAACTTATTTGGTGAAGATCGGATGTAAATTGACGGATTTATCAGCTGCCATTTGCCGGAACTCTGGGCAACTCGTGGCATATGCAAGCTTCAAGATATCGCAAAGGAAGTTTGTATGACAGCAAATATCTCCGCTATTTTCTATCGCTTCGTCACAAATAATGTCTTATTTTGTTTGTGTTGATGCGTAGAGTGTTTTAAAACTTATTTGGTGAAGATCGGATGTAAATTGACGGATTTATCAGCTGCCATTTGCCGGAACTCGCGGCATATGCAAGCTTCAAGATATCGCAAAGGAAGTTTGTATGACAGCAAATATCTCCGCTATTTTCTATCGCTTCGTCACAAATAATGTCTTATTTTGTTTGTGTTGATGCGTAGAGTGTTTTAAAACTTATTTGGTGAAGATCGGATGTAAATTGACGGATTTATCAGCTGCCATTTGCCGGAACTCTGGGCAACTCGTGGCATATGCAAGCTTCAAGATATCGCAAAGGAAGTTTGTATGACAGCAAATATCTCCGCTATTTTCTATCGCTTCGTCACAAATAATGTCTTATTTTGTTTGTGTTGATGCGTAGAGTGTTTTAAAACTTATTTGGTGAAGATCGGATGTAAATTGACGGATTTATCAGCTGCCATTTGCCGGAACTCTGGGCAACTCGTGGCATATGCAAGCTTCAAGATATCGCAAAGGAAGTTTGTATGACAGCAAATATCTCCGCTATTTTCTATCGCTTCGTCACAAATAATGTCTTATTTTGTTTGTGTTGATGCGTAGAGTGTTTTAAAACTTATTTGGTGAAGATCGGATGTAAATTGACGGATTTATCAGCTGCCATTTGCCGGAACTCTGGGCAACTCGTGGCATATGCAAGCTTCAAGATATCGCAAAGGAAGTTTGTATGACAGCAAATATCTCCGCTATTTTCTATCGCTTCGTCACAAATAATGTCTTATTTTGTTTGTGTTGATGCGTAGAGTGTTTTAAAACTTATTTGGTGAAGATCGGATGTAAATTGACGGATTTATCAGCTGCCATTTGCCGGAACTCTGGGCAACTCGTGGCATATGCAAGCTTCAAGATATCGCAAAGGAAGTTTGTATGACAGCAAATATCTCCGCTATTTTCTATCGCTTCGTCACAAATAATGTCTTATTTTGTTTGTGTTGATGCGTAGAGTGTTTTAAAACTTATTTGGTGAAGATCGGATGTAAATTGACGGATTTATCAGCTGCCATTTGCCGGAACTCGGGCAATGGGCATATGCAAGCTTCAAGATATCGCAAAGGAAGTTTGTATGACAGCAAATATCTCCGCTATTTTCTATCGCTTCGTCACAAATAATGTCTTATTTTGTTTGTGTTGATGCGTAGAGTGTTTTAAAACTTATTTGGTGAAGATCGGATGTAAATTGACGGATTTATCAGCTGCCATTTGCCGGAACTCTGGGCAACTCGTGGCATATGCAAGCTTCAAGATATCGCAAAGGAAGTTTGTATGACAGCAAATATCTCCGCTATTTTCTATCGCTTCGTCACAAATAATGTCTTATTTTGTTTGTGTTGATGCGTAGAGTGTTTTAAAACTTATTTGGTGAAGATCGGATGTAAATTGACGGATTTATCAGCTGCCATTTGCCGGAACTCTGGGCAACTCGTGGCATATGCAAGCTTCAAGATATCGCAAAGGAAGTTTGTATGACAGCAAATATCTCCGCTATTTTCTATCGCTTCGTCACAAATAATGTCTTATTTTGTTTGTGTTGATGCGTAGAGTGTTTTAAAACTTATTTGGTGAAGATCGGATGTAAATTGACGGATTTATCAGCTGCCATTTGCCGGAACTCTGGGCAATGGGCATATGCAAGCTTCAAGATATCGCAAAGGAAGTTTGTATGACAGCAAATATCTCCGCTATTTTCTATCGCTTCGTCACAAATAATGTCTTATTTTGTTTGTGTTGATGCGTAGAGTGTTTTAAAACTTATTTGGTGAAGATCGGATGTAAATTGACGGATTTATCAGCTGCCATTTGCCGGAACTCTGGGCAACTCGTGGCATATGCAAGCTTCAAGATATCGCAAAGGAAGTTTGTATGACAGCAAATATCTCCGCTATTTTCTATCGCTTCGTCACAAATAATGTCTTATTTTGTTTGTGTTGATGCGTAGAGTGTTTTAAAACTTATTTGGTGAAGATCGGATGTAAATTGACGGATTTATCAGCTGCCATTTGCCGGAACTCTGGGCAACTCGTGGCATATGCAAGCTTCAAGATATCGCAAAGGAAGTTTGTATGACAGCAAATATCTCCGCTATTTTCTATCGCTTCGTCACAAATAATGTCTTATTTTGTTTGTGTTGATGCGTAGAGTGTTTTAAAACTTATTTGGTGAAGATCGGATGTAAATTGACGGATTTATCAGCTGCCATTTGCCGAAACTCGCGGCATATGCAAGCTTCAAGATATCGCAAAGGAAGTTTGTATGACAGCAAATATCTCCGCTGTTTTCTATCGCTTGTCACAAATAATGTCTTATTTTGTTTGTGTGAAGCTTCAAGATATCGCAAAGGAAGTTTGTATGACAGCAAATATCTCCGCTATTTTCTATCGCTTCGTCACAAATAATGTCTTATTTTGTTTGTGTTGATGCGTAGAGTGTTTTAAAACTTATTTGGTGAAGATCGGATGTAAATTGACGGATTTATCAGCTGCCATTTGCCGGAACTCTGGGCAACTCGTGGCATATGCAAGCTTCAAGATATCGCAAAGGAAGTTTGTATGACAGCAAATATCTCCGCTATTTTCTATCGCTTCGTCACAAATAATGTCTTATTTTGTTTGTGTTGATGCGTAGAGTGTTTTAAAACTTATTTGGTGAAGATCGGATGTAAATTGACGGATTTATCAGCTGCCATTTGCCGGAACTCGCGGCATATGCAAGCTTCAAGATATCGCAAAGGAAGTTTGTATGACAGCAAATATCTCCGCTATTTTCTATCGCTTCGTCACAAATAATGTCTTATTTTGTTTGTGTTGATGCGTAGAGTGTTTTAAAACTTATTTGGTGAAGATCGGATGTAAATTGACGGATTTATCAGCTGCCATTTGCCGGAACTCGGGCAATGGGCATATGCAAGCTTCAAGATATCGCAAAGGAAGTTTGTATGACAGCAAATATCTCCGCTATTTTCTATCGCTTCGTCACAAATAATGTCTTATTTTGTTTGTGTTGATGCGTAGAGTGTTTTAAAACTTATTTGGTGAAGATCGGATGTAAATTGACGGATTTATCAGCTGCCATTTGCCGGAACTCTGGGCAACTCGTGGCATATGCAAGCTTCAAGATATCGCAAAGGAAGTTTGTATGACAGCAAATATCTCCGCTATTTTCTATCGCTTCGTCACAAATAATGTCTTATTTTGTTTGTGTTGATGCGTAGAGTGTTTTAAAACTTATTTGGTGAAGATCGGATGTAAATTGACGGATTTATCAGCTGCCATTTGCCGAGGAACTCGCGGCATATGCAAGCTTCAAGATATCGCAAAGGAAGTTTGTATGACAGCAAATATCTCCGCTGTTTTCTATCGCTGTCACAAATAATGTCTTATTTTGTTTGTGTTGAAGCTTCAAGATATCGCAAAGGAAGTTTGTATGACAGCAAATATCTCCGCTATTTTCTATCGCTTCGTCACAAATAATGTCTTATTTTGTTTGTGTTGATGCGTAGAGTGTTTTAAAACTTATTTGGTGAAGATCGGATGTAAATTGACGGATTTATCAGCTGCCATTTGCCGGAACTCTGGGCAACTCGTGGCATATGCAAGCTTCAAGATATCGCAAAGGAAGTTTGTATGACAGCAAATATCTCCGCTATTTTCTATCGCTTCGTCACAAATAATGTCTTTTTTTGTTTGTGTTGATGCGTAGAGTGTTTTAAAACTTATTTGGTGAAGATCGGATGTAAATTGACGGATTTATCAGCTGCCATTTGCCGGAACTCGCGGCATATGCAAGCTTCAAGATATCGCAAAGGAAGTTTGTATGACAGCAAATATCTCCGCTATTTTCTATCGCTTCGTCACAAATAATGTCTTATTTTGTTTGTGTTGATGCGTAGAGTGTTTTAAAACTTATTTGGTGAAGATCGGATGTAAATTGACGGATTTATCAGCTGCCATTTGCCGGAACTCTGGGCAACTCGTGGCATATGCAAGCTTCAAGATATCGCAAAGGAAGTTTGTATGACAGCAAATATCTCCGCTATTTTCTATCGCTTCGTCACAAATAATGTCTTATTTTGTTTGTGTTGATGCGTAGAGTGTTTTAAAACTTATTTGGTGAAGATCGGATGTAAATTGACGGATTTATCAGCTGCCATTTGCCGGAACTCTGGGCAACTCGTGGCATATGCAAGCTTCAAGATATCGCAAAGGAAGTTTGTATGACAGCAAATATCTCCGCTATTTTCTATCGCTTCGTCACAAATAATGTCTTATTTTGTTTGTGTTGATGCGTAGAGTGTTTTAAAACTTATTTGGTGAAGATCGGATGTAAATTGACGGATTTATCAGCTGCCATTTGCCGGAACTCTGGGCAACTCGTGGCATATGCAAGCTTCAAGATATCGCAAAGGAAGTTTGTATGACAGCAAATATCTCCGCTATTTTCTATCGCTTCGTCACAAATAATGTCTTATTTTGTTTGTGTTGATGCGTAGAGTGTTTTAAAACTTATTTGGTGAAGATCGGATGTAAATTGACGGATTTATCAGCTGCCATTTGCCGATCTGGGAACTCGCGGCATATGCAAGCTTCAAGATATCGCAAAGGAAGTTTGTATGACAGCAAATATCTCCGCTATTTTCTATCGCTTCGTCACAAATAATGTCTTATTTTGTTTGTGTTGATGCGTAGAGTGTTTTAAAACTTATTTGGTGAAGATCGGATGTAAATTGACGGATTTATCAGCTGCCATTTGCCGGAACTCTGGGCATATGCAAGCTTCAAGATATCGCAAAGGAAGTTTGTATGACAGCAAATATCTCCGCTATTTTCTATCGCTTCGTCACAAATAATGTCTTATTTTGTTTGTGTTGATGCGTAGAGTGTTTTAAAACTTATTTGGTGAAGATCGGATGTAAATTGACGGATTTATCAGCTGCCATTTGCCGGAACTCTGGGCAACTGGGCATATGCAAGCTTCAAGATATCGCAAAGGAAGTTTGTATGACAGCAAATATCTCCGCTATTTTCTATCGCTTCGTCACAAATAATGTCTTATTTTGTTTGTGTTGATGCGTAGAGTGTTTTAAAACTTATTTGGTGAAGATCGGATGTAAATTGACGGATTTATCAGCTGCCATTTGCCGGAACTCTGGGCAACTCGTGGCATATGCAAGCTTCAAGATATCGCAAAGGAAGTTTGTATGACAGCAAATATCTCCGCTATTTTCTATCGCTTCGTCACAAATAATGTCTTATTTTGTTTGTGTTGATGCGTAGAGTGTTTTAAAACTTATTTGGTGAAGATCGGATGTAAATTGACGGATTTATCAGCTGCCATTTGCCGATGGGAACTCGCGGCATATGCAAGCTTCAAGATATCGCAAAGGAAGTTTGTATGACAGCAAATATCTCCGCTATTTTCTATCGCTTCGTCACAAATAATGTCTTATTTTGTTTGTGTTGATGCGTAGAGTGTTTTAAAACTTATTTGGTGAAGATCGGATGTAAATTGACGGATTTATCAGCTGCCATTTGCCGGAACTCTGGGCAACTCGTGGCATATGCAAGCTTCAAGATATCGCAAAGGAAGTTTGTATGACAGCAAATATCTCCGCTATTTTCTATCGCTTCGTCACAAATAATGTCTTATTTTGTTTGTGTTGATGCGTAGAGTGTTTTAAAACTTATTTGGTGAAGATCGGATGTAAATTGACGGATTTATCAGCTGCCATTTGCCGGAACTCTGGGCAACTCGTGGCATATGCAAGCTTCAAGATATCGCAAAGGAAGTTTGTATGACAGCAAATATCTCCGCTATTTTCTATCGCTTCGTCACAAATAATGTCTTATTTTGTTTGTGTTGATGCGTAGAGTGTTTTAAAACTTATTTGGTGAAGATCGGATGTAAATTGACGGATTTATCAGCTGCCATTTGCCGGAACTCTGGGCAACTCGTGGCATATGCAAGCTTCAAGATATCGCAAAGGAAGTTTGTATGACAGCAAATATCTCCGCTATTTTCTATCGCTTCGTCACAAATAATGTCTTATTTTGTTTGTGTTGATGCGTAGAGTGTTTTAAAACTTATTTGGTGAAGATCGGATGTAAATTGACGGATTTATCAGCTGCCATTTGCCGGAACTCTGGGCAACTCGTGGCATATGCAAGCTTCAAGATATCGCAAAGGAAGTTTGTATGACAGCAAATATCTCCGCTATTTTCTATCGCTTCGTCACAAATAATGTCTTATTTTGTTTGTGTTGATGCGTAGAGTGTTTTAAAACTTATTTGGTGAAGATCGGATGTAAATTGACGGATTTATCAGCTGCCATTTGCCGGAACTCTGGGCAACTCGTGGCATATGCAAGCTTCAAGATATCGCAAAGGAAGTTTGTATGACAGCAAATATCTCCGCTATTTTCTATCGCTTCGTCACAAATAATGTCTTATTTTGTTTGTGTTGATGCGTAGAGTGTTTTAAAACTTATTTGGTGAAGATCGGATGTAAATTGACGGATTTATCAGCTGCCATTTGCCGGAACTCGGCGGCATATGCAAGCTTCAAGATATCGCAAAGGAAGTTTGTATGACAGCAAATATCTCCGCTATTTTCTATCGCTTCGTCACAAATAATGTCTTATTTTGTTTGTGTTGATGCGTAGAGTGTTTTAAAACTTATTTGGTGAAGATCGGATGTAAATTGACGGATTTATCAGCTGCCATTTGCCGGAACTCTGGGCAACTCGTGGCATATGCAAGCTTCAAGATATCGCAAAGGAAGTTTGTATGACAGCAAATATCTCCGCTATTTTCTATCGCTTCGTCACAAATAATGTCTTATTTTGTTTGTGTTGATGCGTAGAGTGTTTTAAAACTTATTTGGTGAAGATCGGATGTAAATTGACGGATTTATCAGCTGCCATTTGCCGAAACTCGCGGCATATGCAAGCTTCAAGATATCGCAAAGGAAGTTTGTATGACAGCAAATATCTCCGCTGTTTTCTATCGCTTCGTCACAAATAATGTCTTATTTTGTTTGTGTTGAAGCTTCAAGATATCGCAAAGGAAGTTTGTATGACAGCAAATATCTCCGCTATTTTCTATCGCTTCGTCACAAATAATGTCTTATTTTGTTTGTGTTGATGCGTAGAGTGTTTTAAAACTTATTTGGTGAAGATCGGATGTAAATTGACGGATTTATCAGCTGCCATTTGCCGGAACTCTGGGCAACTCGTGGCATATGCAAGCTTCAAGATATCGCAAAGGAAGTTTGTATGACAGCAAATATCTCCGCTATTTTCTATCGCTTCGTCACAAATAATGTTTTTTTTTGTTTGTGTTGATGCGTAGAGTGTTTTAAAACTTATTTGGTGAAGATCGGATGTAAATTGACGGATTTATCAGCTGCCATTTGCCGGAACTCGCGGCATATGCAAGCTTCAAGATATCGCAAAGGAAGTTTGTATGACAGCAAATATCTCCGCTATTTTCTATCGCTTCGTCACAAATAATGTCTTATTTTGTTTGTGTTGATGCGTAGAGTGTTTTAAAACTTATTTGGTGAAGATCGGATGTAAATTGACGGATTTATCAGCTGCCATTTGCCGGAACTCTGGGCAACTCGTGGCATATGCAAGCTTCAAGATATCGCAAAGGAAGTTTGTATGACAGCAAATATCTCCGCTATTTTCTATCGCTTCGTCACAAATAATGTCTTATTTTGTTTGTGTTGATGCGTAGAGTGTTTTAAAACTTATTTGGTGAAGATCGGATGTAAATTGACGGATTTATCAGCTGCCATTTGCCGAAACTCGCGGCATATGCAAGCTTCAAGATATCGCAAAGGAAGTTTGTATGACAGCAAATATCTCCGCTGTTTTCTATCGCTTTGTCACAAATAATGTCTTATTTTGTTTGTGTTGAAGCTTCAAGATATCGCAAAGGAAGTTTGTATGACAGCAAATATCTCCGCTATTTTCTATCGCTTCGTCACAAATAATGTCTTATTTTGTTTGTGTTGATGCGTAGAGTGTTTTAAAACTTATTTGGTGAAGATCGGATGTAAATTGACGGATTTATCAGCTGCCATTTGCCGGAACTCTGGGCAACTCGTGGCATATGCAAGCTTCAAGATATCGCAAAGGAAGTTTGTATGACAGCAAATATCTCCGCTATTTTCTATCGCTTCGTCACAAATAATGTTTTTTTTTGTTTGTGGTGGTGCGTAGAGTGTTTTAAAACTTATTTGGTGAAGATCGGATGTAAATTGACGGATTTATCAGCTGCCATTTGCCGGAACTCGGCGGCATATGCAAGCTTCAAGATATCGCAAAGGAAGTTTGTATGACAGCAAATATCTCCGCTATTTTCTATCGCTTCGTCACAAATAATGTCTTATTTTGTTTGTGTTGATGCGTAGAGTGTTTTAAAACTTATTTGGTGAAGATCGGATGTAAATTGACGGATTTATCAGCTGCCATTTGCCGGAACTCTGGGCAACTCGTGGCATATGCAAGCTTCAAGATATCGCAAAGGAAGTTTGTATGACAGCAAATATCTCCGCTATTTTCTATCGCTTCGTCACAAATAATGTCTTATTTTGTTTGTGTTGATGCGTAGAGTGTTTTAAAACTTATTTGGTGAAGATCGGATGTAAATTGACGGATTTATCAGCTGCCATTTGCCGGAACTCGCGGCATATGCAAGCTTCAAGATATCGCAAAGGAAGTTTGTATGACAGCAAATATCTCCGCTATTTTCTATCGCTTCGTCACAAATAATGTCTTATTTTGTTTGTGTTGATGCGTAGAGTGTTTTAAAACTTATTTGGTGAAGATCGGATGTAAATTGACGGATTTATCAGCTGCCATTTGCCGGAACTCTGGGCAACTCGTGGCATATGCAAGCTTCAAGATATCGCAAAGGAAGTTTGTATGACAGCAAATATCTCCGCTATTTTCTATCGCTTCGTCACAAATAATGTCTTATTTTGTTTGTGTTGATGCGTAGAGTGTTTTAAAACTTATTTGGTGAAGATCGGATGTAAATTGACGGATTTATCAGCTGCCATTTGCCGACTTGGGAACTCGCGGCATATGCAAGCTTCAAGATATCGCAAAGGAAGTTTGTATGACAGCAAATATCTCCGCTATTTTCTATCGCTTCGTCACAAATAATGTCTTATTTTGTTTGTGTTGATGCGTAGAGTGTTTTAAAACTTATTTGGTGAAGATCGGATGTAAATTGACGGATTTATCAGCTGCCATTTGCCGGAACTCTGGGCAACTCGTGGCATATGCAAGCTTCAAGATATCGCAAAGGAAGTTTGTATGACAGCAAATATCTCCGCTATTTTCTATCGCTTCGTCACAAATAATGTCTTATTTTGTTTGTGTTGATGCGTAGAGTGTTTTAAAACTTATTTGGTGAAGATCGGATGTAAATTGACGGATTTATCAGCTGCCATTTGCCGGAACTCTGGGCAACTCGTGGCATATGCAAGCTTCAAGATATCGCAAAGGAAGTTTGTATGACAGCAAATATCTCCGCTATTTTCTATCGCTTCGTCACAAATAATGTCTTATTTTGTTTGTGTTGATGCGTAGAGTGTTTTAAAACTTATTTGGTGAAGATCGGATGTAAATTGACGGATTTATCAGCTGCCATTTGCCGGAACTCTGGGCAACTCGTGGCATATGCAAGCTTCAAGATATCGCAAAGGAAGTTTGTATGACAGCAAATATCTCCGCTATTTTCTATCGCTTCGTCACAAATAATGTCTTATTTTGTTTGTGTTGATGCGTAGAGTGTTTTAAAACTTATTTGGTGAAGATCGGATGTAAATTGACGGATTTATCAGCTGCCATTTGCCGAAACTCGCGGCATATGCAAGCTTCAAGATATCGCAAAGGAAGTTTGTATGACAGCAAATATCTCCGCTGTTTTCTATCGCTTTGTCACAAATAATGTCTTATTTTGTTTGTGTTGAAGCTTCAAGATATCGCAAAGGAAGTTTGTATGACAGCAAATATCTCCGCTATTTTCTATCGCTTCGTCACAAATAATGTCTTATTTTGTTTGTGTTGATGCGTAGAGTGTTTTAAAACTTATTTGGTGAAGATCGGATGTAAATTGACGGATTTATCAGCTGCCATTTGCCGGAACTCTGGGCAACTCGTGGCATATGCAAGCTTCAAGATATCGCAAAGGAAGTTTGTATGACAGCAAATATCTCCGCTATTTTCTATCGCTTCGTCACAAATAATGTTTTATTTTGTTTGTGTTGATGCGTAGAGTGTTTTAAAACTTATTTGGTGAAGATCGGATGTAAATTGACGGATTTATCAGCTGCCATTTGCCGGAACTCGCGGCATATGCAAGCTTCAAGATATCGCAAAGGAAGTTTGTATGACAGCAAATATCTCCGCTATTTTCTATCGCTTCGTCACAAATAATGTCTTATTTTGTTTGTGTTGATGCGTAGAGTGTTTTAAAACTTATTTGGTGAAGATCGGATGTAAATTGACGGATTTATCAGCTGCCATTTGCCGGAACTCTGGGCAACTCGTGGCATATGCAAGCTTCAAGATATCGCAAAGGAAGTTTGTATGACAGCAAATATCTCCGCTATTTTCTATCGCTTCGTCACAAATAATGTCTTATTTTGTTTGTGTTGATGCGTAGAGTGTTTTAAAACTTATTTGGTGAAGATCGGATGTAAATTGACGGATTTATCAGCTGCCATTTGCCGAAACTCGCGGCATATGCAAGCTTCAAGATATCGCAAAGGAAGTTTGTATGACAGCAAATATCTCCGCTATTTTCTATCGCTTCGTCACAAATAATGTCTTATTTTGTTTGTGTTGATGCGTAGAGTGTTTTTTTTCTATCGCTTCGTCACAAATAATGTCTTATTTTGTTTGTGTTGATGCGTAGAGTGTTTTAAAACTTATTTGGTGAAGATCGGATGTAAATTGACGGATTTATCAGCTGCCATTTGCCGGAACTCTGGGCAACTGTGGCATATGCAAGCTTCAAGATATCGCAAAGGAAGTTTGTATGACAGCAAATATCTCCGCTATTTTCTATCGCTTCGTCACAAATAATGTCTTATTTTGTTTGTGTTGATGCGTAGAGTGTTTTAAAACTTATTTGGTGAAGATCGGATGTAAATTGACGGATTTATCAGCTGCCATTTGCCGGAACTCTGGGCAACTCGTGGCATATGCAAGCTTCAAGATATCGCAAAGGAAGTTTGTATGACAGCAAATATCTCCGCTATTTTCTATCGCTTCGTCACAAATAATGTCTTATTTTGTTTGTGTTGATGCGTAGAGTGTTTTAAAACTTATTTGGTGAAGATCGGATGTAAATTGACGGATTTATCAGCTGCCATTTGCCGGAACTCTGGGCAACTCGTGGCATATGCAAGCTTCAAGATATCGCAAAGGAAGTTTGTATGACAGCAAATATCTCCGCTATTTTCTATCGCTTCGTCACAAATAATGTCTTATTTTGTTTGTGTTGTGGAGAGTGTTAAAAATGGGAAGGGGAAAAGCTTCAAGATATCGCAAAGGAAGTTTGTATGACAGCAAATATCTCCGCTATTTTCTATCGCTTCGTCACAAATAATGTCTTATTTTGTTTGTGTTGATGCGTAGAGTGTTTTAAAACTTATTTGGTGAAGATCGGATGTAAATTGACGGATTTATCAGCTGCCATTTGCCGGAACTCTGGGCAACTCGTGGCATATGCAAGCTTCAAGATATCGCAAAGGAAGTTTGTATGACAGCAAATATCTCCGCTATTTTCTATCGCTTCGTCACAAATAATGTCTTATTTTGTTTGTGTTGGGGGTGTTTTAAAACTTATTTGGTGAAGATCGGATGTAAATTGACGGATTTATCAGCTGCCATTTGCCGGAACTCGCGGCATATGCAAGCTTCAAGATATCGCAAAGGAAGTTTGTATGACAGCAAATATCTCCGCTATTTTCTATCGCTTTAAATAAGAAAGCGTCAAGATATCGCAAAGGAAGTTTGTATGACAGCAAATATCTCCGCTATTTTCTATCGCTTCGTCACAAATAATGTCTTATTTTGTTTGTGTTGATGCGTAGAGTGTTTTAAAACTTATTTGGTGAAGATCGGATGTAAATTGACGGATTTATCAGCTGCCATTTGCCGGAACTCTGGGCAACTCGTGGCATATGCAAGCTTCAAGATATCGCAAAGGAAGTTTGTATGACAGCAAATATCTCCGCTATTTTCTATCGCTTGGTCACAAATAATGTTTTATTTTGTTTGGGTTGAGGGAGAGTGTTTTAAAACTTATTTGGTGAAGATCGGATGTAAATTGACGGATTTATCAGCTGCCATTTGCCGGAACTCGGCAGGCATATGCAAGCTTCAAGATATCGCAAAGGAAGTTTGTATGACAGCAAATATCTCCGCTATTTTCTATCGCTTCGTCACAAATAAGTTATGTGGGAAGCTTCAAGATATCGCAAAGGAAGTTTGTATGACAGCAAATATCTCCGCTGTTTTCTATCGCTTCGTCACAAATAATGTCTTATTTTGTTTGTGTTGATGCGTAGAGTGTTTTAAAACTTATTTGGTGAAGATCGGATGTAAATTGACGGATTTATCAGCTGCCATTTGCCGGAACTCTGGGCAACTCGTGGCATATGCAAGCTTCAAGATATCGCAAAGGAAGTTTGTATGACAGCAAATATCTCCGCTATTTTCTATCGCTTCGTCACAAATAATGTCTTATTTTGTTTGTGTTGATGCGTAGAGTGTTTTAAAACTTATTTGGTGAAGATCGGATGTAAATTGACGGATTTATCAGCTGCCATTTGCCGGAACTCTGGGCAACTCGTGGCATATGCAAGCTTCAAGATATCGCAAAGGAAGTTTGTATGACAGCAAATATCTCCGCTATTTTCTATCGCTTCGTCACAAATAATGTCTTATTTTGTTTGTGTTGATGCGTAGAGTGTTTTAAAACTTATTTGGTGAAGATCGGATGTAAATTGACGGATTTATCAGCTGCCATTTGCCGATGAACTCGCGGCATATGCAAGCTTCAAGATATCGCAAAGGAAGTTTGTATGACAGCAAATATCTCCGCTATTTTCTATCGCTTCGTCACAAATAATGTCTTATTTTGTTTGTGTTGATGCGTAGAGTGTTTTAAAACTTATTTGGTGAAGATCGGATGTAAATTGACGGATTTATCAGCTGCCATTTGCCGGAACTCTGGGCAACTCGTGGCATATGCAAGCTTCAAGATATCGCAAAGGAAGTTTGTATGACAGCAAATATCTCCGCTATTTTCTATCGCTTCGTCACAAATAATGTCTTATTTTGTTTGTGTTGATGCGTAGAGTGTTTTAAAACTTATTTGGTGAAGATCGGATGTAAATTGACGGATTTATCAGCTGCCATTTGCCGAAACTCGCGGCATATGCAAGCTTCAAGATATCGCAAAGGAAGTTTGTATGACAGCAAATATCTCCGCTTTTTCTTCCTTCGTCACAATATTTAGTAAGCTTCAAGATATCGCAAAGGAAGTTTGTATGACAGCAAATATCTCCGCTATTTTCTATCGCTTCGTCACAAATAATGTCTTATTTTGTTTGTGTTGATGCGTAGAGTGTTTTAAAACTTATTTGGTGAAGATCGGATGTAAATTGACGGATTTATCAGCTGCCATTTGCCGGAACTCTGGGCAACTCGTGGCATATGCAAGCTTCAAGATATCGCAAAGGAAGTTTGTATGACAGCAAATATCTCCGCTATTTTCTATCGCTTCGTCACAAATAATGTCTTATTTTGTTTGTGTTGATGCGTAGAGTGTTTTAAAACTTATTTGGTGAAGATCGGATGTAAATTGACGGATTTATCAGCTGCCATTTGCCGGAACTCTGGGCAACTCGTGGCATATGCAAGCTTCAAGATATCGCAAAGGAAGTTTGTATGACAGCAAATATCTCCGCTATTTTCTATCGCTTCGTCACAAATAATGTTTTATTTTGTTTGTGGTGATGGGTAGAGTGTTTTAAAACTTATTTGGTGAAGATCGGATGTAAATTGACGGATTTATCAGCTGCCATTTGCCGGAACTCGCGGCATATGCAAGCTTCAAGATATCGCAAAGGAAGTTTGTATGACAGCAAATATCTCCGCTATTTTCTATCGCTTCGTCACAAATAATGTCTTATTTTGTTTGTGTTGATGCGTAGAGTGTTTTAAAACTTATTTGGTGAAGATCGGATGTAAATTGACGGATTTATCAGCTGCCATTTGCCGGAACTCTGGGCAACTCGTGGCATATGCAAGCTTCAAGATATCGCAAAGGAAGTTTGTATGACAGCAAATATCTCCGCTATTTTCTATCGCTTCGTCACAAATAATGTCTTATTTTGTTTGTGTTGATGCGTAGAGTGTTTTAAAACTTATTTGGTGAAGATCGGATGTAAATTGACGGATTTATCAGCTGCCATTTGCCGGAACTCTGGGCAACTGGGCATATGCAAGCTTCAAGATATCGCAAAGGAAGTTTGTATGACAGCAAATATCTCCGCTATTTTCTATCGCTTCGTCACAAATAATGTCTTATTTTGTTTGTGTTGATGCGTAGAGTGTTTTAAAACTTATTTGGTGAAGATCGGATGTAAATTGACGGATTTATCAGCTGCCATTTGCCGGAACTCTGGGCAACTCGTGGCATATGCAAGCTTCAAGATATCGCAAAGGAAGTTTGTATGACAGCAAATATCTCCGCTATTTTCTATCGCTTCGTCACAAATAATGTCTTATTTTGTTTGTGTTGATGCGTAGAGTGTTTTAAAACTTATTTGGTGAAGATCGGATGTAAATTGACGGATTTATCAGCTGCCATTTGCCGATGGAACTCGCGGCATATGCAAGCTTCAAGATATCGCAAAGGAAGTTTGTATGACAGCAAATATCTCCGCTATTTTCTATCGCTTCGTCACAAATAATGTCTTATTTGTTTGTGTTGAAGCATCAAGATATCGCAAAGGAAGTTTGTATGACAGCAAATATCTCCGCTATTTTCTATCGCTTCGTCACAAATAATGTCTTATTTTGTTTGTGTTGATGCGTAGAGTGTTTTAAAACTTATTTGGTGAAGATCGGATGTAAATTGACGGATTTATCAGCTGCCATTTGCCGGAACTCTGGGCAACTCGTGGCATATGCAAGCTTCAAGATATCGCAAAGGAAGTTTGTATGACAGCAAATATCTCCGCTATTTTCTATCGCTTCGTCACAAATAATGTTTTTTTTTGTTTGTGTTGATGGGAGAGTGTTTTAAAACTTATTTGGTGAAGATCGGATGTAAATTGACGGATTTATCAGCTGCCATTTGCCGGAACTCGCGGCATATGCAAGCTTCAAGATATCGCAAAGGAAGTTTGTATGACAGCAAATATCTCCGCTATTTTCTATCGCTTCGTCACAAATAATGTCTTATTTTGTTTGTGTTGATGCGTAGAGTGTTTTAAAACTTATTTGGTGAAGATCGGATGTAAATTGACGGATTTATCAGCTGCCATTTGCCGGAACTCTGGGCAACTCGTGGCATATGCAAGCTTCAAGATATCGCAAAGGAAGTTTGTATGACAGCAAATATCTCCGCTATTTTCTATCGCTTCGTCACAAATAATGTCTTATTTTGTTTGTGTTGATGCGTAGAGTGTTTTAAAACTTATTTGGTGAAGATCGGATGTAAATTGACGGATTTATCAGCTGCCATTTGCCGGAACTCGGCAATGGCATATGCAAGCTTCAAGATATCGCAAAGGAAGTTTGTATGACAGCAAATATCTCCGCTATTTTCTATCGCTTCGTCACAAATAATGTCTTATTTTGTTTGTGTTGATGCGTAGAGTGTTTTAAAACTTATTTGGTGAAGATCGGATGTAAATTGACGGATTTATCAGCTGCCATTTGCCGATTGGGAACTCGCGGCATATGCAAGCTTCAAGATATCGCAAAGGAAGTTTGTATGACAGCAAATATCTCCGCTATTTTCTATCGCTTCGTCACAAATAATATCTTGTTTTGTTTGTGTTGATGCGTAGAGTGTTTTAAAACTTATTTGGTGAATTTTCTATCGCTTCGTCACAAATAATATCTTGTTTTGTTTGTGTTGATGCGTAGAGTGTTTTAAAACTTATTTGGTGAAGATCGGATGTAAATTGACGGATTTATCAGCTGCCATTTGCCGGAACTCGGGCAATGTGGCATATGCAAGCTTCAAGATATCGCAAAGGAAGTTTGTATGACAGCAAATATCTCCGCTATTTTCTATCGCTTCGTCACAAATAATGTCTTATTTTGTTTGTGTTGATGCGTAGAGTGTTTTAAAACTTATTTGGTGAAGATCGGATGTAAATTGACGGATTTATCAGCTGCCATTTGCCGGAACTCTGGGCAACTCGTGGCATATGCAAGCTTCAAGATATCGCAAAGGAAGTTTGTATGACAGCAAATATCTCCGCTATTTTCTATCGCTTCGTCACAAATAATGTCTTATTTTGTTTGTGTTGATGCGTAGAGTGTTTTAAAACTTATTTGGTGAAGATCGGATGTAAATTGACGGATTTATCAGCTGCCATTTGCCGGAACTCTGGGCAACTCGTGGCATATGCAAGCTTCAAGATATCGCAAAGGAAGTTTGTATGACAGCAAATTTCTCCGCTATTTTCTATCGCTTCGTCACAAATAATGTCTTATTTTGTTTGTGTTGAAGCTTCAAGATATCGCAAAGGAAGTTTGTATGACAGCAAATATCTCCGCTATTTTCTATCGCTTCGTCACAAATAATGTCTTATTTTGTTTGTATTGATGCGTAGAGTGTTTTAAAACTTATTTGGTGAAGATCGGATGTAAATTGACGGATTTATCAGCTGCCATTTGCCGGAACTCTGGGCAACTCGTGGCATATGCAAGCTTCAAGATATCGCAAAGGAAGTTTGTATGACAGCAAATATCTCCGCTATTTTCTATCGCTTCGTCACAAATAATGTCTTTTTTTGTTTGTGTTGATGCGAGGTGTTTTAAAACTTATTTGGTGAAGATCGGATGTAAATTGACGGATTTATCAGCTGCCATTTGCCGGAACTCGCAGGCATATGCAAGCTTCAAGATATCGCAAAGGAAGTTTGTATGACAGCAAATATCTCCGCTATTTTCTATCGCTTGTCACAAATAATGTCTTATTTTGTTTGTGTTGAAGCTTCAAGATATCGCAAAGGAAGTTTGTATGACAGCAAATATCTCCGCTATTTTCTATCGCTTCGTCACAAATAATGTCTTATTTTGTTTGTGTTGATGCGTAGAGTGTTTTAAAACTTATTTGGTGAAGATCGGATGTAAATTGACGGATTTATCAGCTGCCATTTGCCGGAACTCTGGGCAACTCGTGGCATATGCAAGCTTCAAGATATCGCAAAGGAAGTTTGTATGACAGCAAATATCTCCGCTATTTTCTATCGCTTCGTCACAAATAATGTCTTTTTTTGTTTGTGGGGGGGGGTAGAGTGTTTTAAAACTTATTTGGTGAAGATCGGATGTAAATTGACGGATTTATCAGCTGCCATTTGCCGGAACTCTGGGCAATGTGGCATATGCAAGCTTCAAGATATCGCAAAGGAAGTTTGTATGACAGCAAATATCTCCGCTATTTTCTATCGCTTCGTCACAAATAATGTCTTATTTTGTTTGTGTTGATGCGTAGAGTGTTTTAAAACTTATTTGGTGAAGATCGGATGTAAATTGACGGATTTATCAGCTGCCATTTGCCGGAACTCGGGCAACTCGGGCATATGCAAGCTTCAAGATATCGCAAAGGAAGTTTGTATGACAGCAAATATCTCCGCTATTTTCTATCGCTTCGTCACAAATAATGTCTTTTTTTGTTTGTGTTGATGCGAGAGTATTTTAAAACTTATTTGGTGAAGATCGGATGTAAATTGACGGATTTATCAGCTGCCATTTGCCGGAACTCGCGGCATATGCAAGCTTCAAGATATCGCAAAGGAAGTTTGTATGACAGCAAATATCTCCGCTATTTTCTATCGCTTCGTCACAAATAATGTCTTATTTTGTTTGTGTTGATGCGTAGAGTGTTTTAAAACTTATTTGGTGAAGATCGGATGTAAATTGACGGATTTATCAGCTGCCATTTGCCGGAACTCTGGGCAACTCGTGGCATATGCAAGCTTCAAGATATCGCAAAGGAAGTTTGTATGACAGCAAATATCTCCGCTATTTTCTATCGCTTCGTCACAAATAATGTCTTATTTTGTTTGTGTTGATGCGTAGAGTGTTTTAAAACTTATTTGGTGAAGATCGGATGTAAATTGACGGATTTATCAGCTGCCATTTGCCGGAACTCTGGGCAACTCGTGGCATATGCAAGCTTCAAGATATCGCAAAGGAAGTTTGTATGACAGCAAATATCTCCGCTATTTTCTATCGCTTCGTCACAAATAATGTCTTATTTTGTTTGTGTTGATGCGTAGAGTGTTTTAAAACTTATTTGGTGAAGATCGGATGTAAATTGACGGATTTATCAGCTGCCATTTGCCGGAACTCTGGGCAACTCGTGGCATATGCAAGCTTCAAGATATCGCAAAGGAAGTTTGTATGACAGCAAATATCTCCGCTATTTTCTATCGCTTCGTCACAAATAATGTCTTATTTTGTTTGTGTTGATGCGTAGAGTGTTTTAAAACTTATTTGGTGAAGATCGGATGTAAATTGACGGATTTATCAGCTGCCATTTGCCGGAACTCGGGCAACTGTGGCATATGCAAGCTTCAAGATATCGCAAAGGAAGTTTGTATGACAGCAAATATCTCCGCTATTTTCTATCGCTTCGTCACAAATAATGTCTTATTTTGTTTGTGTTGATGCGTAGAGTGTTTTAAAACTTATTTGGTGAAGATCGGATGTAAATTGACGGATTTATCAGCTGCCATTTGCCGGAACTCTGGGCAACTCGTGGCATATGCAAGCTTCAAGATATCGCAAAGGAAGTTTGTATGACAGCAAATATCTCCGCTATTTTCTATCGCTTCGTCACAAATAATGTCTTATTTTGTTTGTGTTGATGCGTAGAGTGTTTTAAAACTTATTTGGTGAAGATCGGATGTAAATTGACGGATTTATCAGCTGCCATTTGCCGAGGAACTCGCGGCATATGCAAGCTTCAAGATATCGCAAAGGAAGTTTGTATGACAGCAAATATCTCCGCTATTTTCTATCCTTCGTCACAAATAATGTTATCGCAAAGGAAGTTTGTATGACAGCAAATATCTCCGCTATTTTCTATCGCTTCGTCACAAATAATGTCTTATTTTGTTTGTGTTGATGCGTAGAGTGTTTTAAAACTTATTTGGTGAAGATCGGATGTAAATTGACGGATTTATCAGCTGCCATTTGCCGGAACTCTGGGCAACTCGGGCATATGCAAGCTTCAAGATATCGCAAAGGAAGTTTGTATGACAGCAAATATCTCCGCTATTTTCTATCGCTTCGTCACAAATAATGTCTTATTTTGTTTGTGTTGATGCGTAGAGTGTTTTAAAACTTATTTGGTGAAGATCGGATGTAAATTGACGGATTTATCAGCTGCCATTTGCCGGAACTCTGGGCAACTCGTGGCATATGCAAGCTTCAAGATATCGCAAAGGAAGTTTGTATGACAGCAAATATCTCCGCTATTTTCTATCGCTTCGTCACAAATAATGTCTTATTTTGTTTGTGTTGATGCGTAGAGTGTTTTAAAACTTATTTGGTGAAGATCGGATGTAAATTGACGGATTTATCAGCTGCCATTTGCCGGAACTCTGGGCAATGTGGCATATGCAAGCTTCAAGATATCGCAAAGGAAGTTTGTATGACAGCAAATATCTCCGCTATTTTCTATCGCTTCGTCACAAATAATGTCTTATTTTGTTTGTGTTGATGCGTAGAGTGTTTTAAAACTTATTTGGTGAAGATCGGATGTAAATTGACGGATTTATCAGCTGCCATTTGCCGGAACTCTGGGCAACTCGTGGCATATGCAAGCTTCAAGATATCGCAAAGGAAGTTTGTATGACAGCAAATATCTCCGCTATTTTCTATCGCTTCGTCACAAATAATGTCTTATTTTGTTTGTGTTGATGCGTAGAGTGTTTTAAAACTTATTTGGTGAAGATCGGATGTAAATTGACGGATTTATCAGCTGCCATTTGCCGGAACTCTGGGCAACTGGGCATATGCAAGCTTCAAGATATCGCAAAGGAAGTTTGTATGACAGCAAATATCTCCGCTATTTTCTATCGCTTCGTCACAAATAATGTCTTATTTTGTTTGTGTTGATGCGTAGAGTGTTTTAAAACTTATTTGGTGAAGATCGGATGTAAATTGACGGATTTATCAGCTGCCATTTGCCGGAACTCTGGGCAACTCGTGGCATATGCAAGCTTCAAGATATCGCAAAGGAAGTTTGTATGACAGCAAATATCTCCGCTATTTTCTATCGCTTCGTCACAAATAATGTCTTATTTTGTTTGTGTTGATGCGTAGAGTGTTTTAAAACTTATTTGGTGAAGATCGGATGTAAATTGACGGATTTATCAGCTGCCATTTGCCGGAACTCTGGGCAACTCGTGGCATATGCAAGCTTCAAGATATCGCAAAGGAAGTTTGTATGACAGCAAATATCTCCGCTATTTTCTATCGCTTCGTCACAAATAATGTCTTATTTTGTTTGTGTTGATGCGTAGAGTGTTTTAAAACTTATTTGGTGAAGATCGGATGTAAATTGACGGATTTATCAGCTGCCATTTGCCGGAACTCTGGGCAACTCGTGGCATATGCAAGCTTCAAGATATCGCAAAGGAAGTTTGTATGACAGCAAATATCTCCGCTATTTTCTATCGCTTCGTCACAAATAATGTCTTATTTTGTTTGTGTTGATGCGTAGAGTGTTTTAAAACTTATTTGGTGAAGATCGGATGTAAATTGACGGATTTATCAGCTGCCATTTGCCGGAACTCTGGGCAACTCGTGGCATATGCAAGCTTCAAGATATCGCAAAGGAAGTTTGTATGACAGCAAATATCTCCGCTATTTTCTATCGCTTCGTCACAAATAATGTCTTATTTTGTTTGTGTTGATGCGTAGAGTGTTTTAAAACTTATTTGGTGAAGATCGGATGTAAATTGACGGATTTATCAGCTGCCATTTGCCGGAACTCTGGGCAACTCGGGCATATGCAAGCTTCAAGATATCGCAAAGGAAGTTTGTATGACAGCAAATATCTCCGCTATTTTCTATCGCTTCGTCACAAATAATGTCTTATTTTGTTTGTGTTGATGCGTAGAGTGTTTTAAAACTTATTTGGTGAAGATCGGATGTAAATTGACGGATTTATCAGCTGCCATTTGCCGGAACTCTGGGCAACTCGTGGCATATGCAAGCTTCAAGATATCGCAAAGGAAGTTTGTATGACAGCAAATATCTCCGCTATTTTCTATCGCTTCGTCACAAATAATGTCTTATTTTGTTTGTGTTGATGCGTAGAGTGTTTTAAAACTTATTTGGTGAAGATCGGATGTAAATTGACGGATTTATCAGCTGCCATTTGCCGGAACTCGGGCAATGGCATATGCAAGCTTCAAGATATCGCAAAGGAAGTTTGTATGACAGCAAATATCTCCGCTATTTTCTATCGCTTCGTCACAAATAATGTCTTATTTTGTTTGTGTTGATGCGTAGAGTGTTTTAAAACTTATTTGGTGAAGATCGGATGTAAATTGACGGATTTATCAGCTGCCATTTGCCGGAACTCTGGGCAACTCGTGGCATATGCAAGCTTCAAGATATCGCAAAGGAAGTTTGTATGACAGCAAATATCTCCGCTATTTTCTATCGCTTCGTCACAAATAATGTCTTATTTTGTTTGTGTTGATGCGTAGAGTGTTTTAAAACTTATTTGGTGAAGATCGGATGTAAATTGACGGATTTATCAGCTGCCATTTGCCGGAACTCTGGGCAATGGGCATATGCAAGCTTCAAGATATCGCAAAGGAAGTTTGTATGACAGCAAATATCTCCGCTATTTTCTATCGCTTCGTCACAAATAATGTCTTATTTTGTTTGTGTTGATGCGTAGAGTGTTTTAAAACTTATTTGGTGAAGATCGGATGTAAATTGACGGATTTATCAGCTGCCATTTGCCGGAACTCTGGGCAATGGGCATATGCAAGCTTCAAGATATCGCAAAGGAAGTTTGTATGACAGCAAATATCTCCGCTATTTTCTATCGCTTCGTCACAAATAATGTCTTATTTTGTTTGTGTTGATGCGTAGAGTGTTTTAAAACTTATTTGGTGAAGATCGGATGTAAATTGACGGATTTATCAGCTGCCATTTGCCGGAACTCTGGGCAACTCGTGGCATATGCAAGCTTCAAGATATCGCAAAGGAAGTTTGTATGACAGCAAATATCTCCGCTATTTTCTATCGCTTCGTCACAAATAATGTCTTATTTTGTTTGTGTTGATGCGTAGAGTGTTTTAAAACTTATTTGGTGAAGATCGGATGTAAATTGACGGATTTATCAGCTGCCATTTGCCGGAACTCTGGGCAACTCGTGGCATATGCAAGCTTCAAGATATCGCAAAGGAAGTTTGTATGACAGCAAATATCTCCGCTATTTTCTATCGCTTCGTCACAAATAATGTCTTATTTTGTTTGTGTTGATGCGTAGAGTGTTTTAAAACTTATTTGGTGAAGATCGGATGTAAATTGACGGATTTATCAGCTGCCATTTGCCGGAACTCTGGGCAAATGCAAGCTTCAAGATATCGCAAAGGAAGTTTGTATGACAGCAAATATCTCCGCTATTTTCTATCGCTTCGTCACAAATAATGTCTTATTTTGTTTGTGTTGATGCGTAGAGTGTTTTAAAACTTATTTGGTGAAGATCGGATGTAAATTGACGGATTTATCAGCTGCCATTTGCCGGAACTCTGGGCAACTCGTGGCATATGCAAGCTTCAAGATATCGCAAAGGAAGTTTGTATGACAGCAAATATCTCCGCTATTTTCTATCGCTTCGTCACAAATAATGTCTTATTTTGTTTGTGTTGATGCGTAGAGTGTTTTAAAACTTATTTGGTGAAGATCGGATGTAAATTGACGGATTTATCAGCTGCCATTTGCCGGAACTCGGCAATGGGCATATGCAAGCTTCAAGATATCGCAAAGGAAGTTTGTATGACAGCAAATATCTCCGCTATTTTCTATCGCTTCGTCACAAATAATGTCTTATTTTGTTTGTGTTGATGCGTAGAGTGTTTTAAAACTTATTTGGTGAAGATCGGATGTAAATTGACGGATTTATCAGCTGCCATTTGCCGGAACTCTGGGCAACTCGTGGCATATGCAAGCTTCAAGATATCGCAAAGGAAGTTTGTATGACAGCAAATATCTCCGCTATTTTCTATCGCTTCGTCACAAATAATGTCTTATTTTGTTTGTGTTGATGCGTAGAGTGTTTTAAAACTTATTTGGTGAAGATCGGATGTAAATTGACGGATTTATCAGCTGCCATTTGCCGGAACTCTGGGCAACTCGGGCATATGCAAGCTTCAAGATATCGCAAAGGAAGTTTGTATGACAGCAAATATCTCCGCTATTTTCTATCGCTTCGTCACAAATAATGTCTTATTTTGTTTGTGTTGATGCGTAGAGTGTTTTAAAACTTATTTGGTGAAGATCGGATGTAAATTGACGGATTTATCAGCTGCCATTTGCCGGAACTCTGGGCAACTGGGCAAATGCAAGCTTCAAGATATCGCAAAGGAAGTTTGTATGACAGCAAATATCTCCGCTATTTTCTATCGCTTCGTCACAAATAATGTCTTATTTTGTTTGTGTTGATGCGTAGAGTGTTTTAAAACTTATTTGGTGAAGATCGGATGTAAATTGACGGATTTATCAGCTGCCATTTGCCGGAACTCTGGGCAACTCGTGGCATATGCAAGCTTCAAGATATCGCAAAGGAAGTTTGTATGACAGCAAATATCTCCGCTATTTTCTATCGCTTCGTCACAAATAATGTCTTATTTTGTTTGTGTTGATGCGTAGAGTGTTTTAAAACTTATTTGGTGAAGATCGGATGTAAATTGACGGATTTATCAGCTGCCATTTGCCGGAACTCTGGGCAACTCGTGGCATATGCAAGCTTCAAGATATCGCAAAGGAAGTTTGTATGACAGCAAATATCTCCGCTATTTTCTATCGCTTCGTCACAAATAATGTCTTATTTTGTTTGTGTTGATGCGTAGAGTGTTTTAAAACTTATTTGGTGAAGATCGGATGTAAATTGACGGATTTATCAGCTGCCATTTGCCGGAACTCGGGCAATGGGCATATGCAAGCTTCAAGATATCGCAAAGGAAGTTTGTATGACAGCAAATATCTCCGCTATTTTCTATCGCTTCGTCACAAATAATGTCTTATTTTGTTTGTGTTGATGCGTAGAGTGTTTTAAAACTTATTTGGTGAAGATCGGATGTAAATTGACGGATTTATCAGCTGCCATTTGCCGGAACTCTGGGCAACTCGTGGCATATGCAAGCTTCAAGATATCGCAAAGGAAGTTTGTATGACAGCAAATATCTCCGCTATTTTCTATCGCTTCGTCACAAATAATGTCTTATTTTGTTTGTGTTGATGCGTAGAGTGTTTTAAAACTTATTTGGTGAAGATCGGATGTAAATTGACGGATTTATCAGCTGCCATTTGCCGGAACTCTGGGCAACTCGTGGCATATGCAAGCTTCAAGATATCGCAAAGGAAGTTTGTATGACAGCAAATATCTCCGCTATTTTCTATCGCTTCGTCACAAATAATGTCTTATTTTGTTTGTGTTGATGCGTAGAGTGTTTTAAAACTTATTTGGTGAAGATCGGATGTAAATTGACGGATTTATCAGCTGCCATTTGCCGGAACTCTGGGCAACTCGTGGCATATGCAAGCTTCAAGATATCGCAAAGGAAGTTTGTATGACAGCAAATATCTCCGCTATTTTCTATCGCTTCGTCACAAATAATGTCTTATTTTGTTTGTGTTGATGCGTAGAGTGTTTTAAAACTTATTTGGTGAAGATCGGATGTAAATTGACGGATTTATCAGCTGCCATTTGCCGGAACTCTGGGCAACTCGTGGCATATGCAAGCTTCAAGATATCGCAAAGGAAGTTTGTATGACAGCAAATATCTCCGCTATTTTCTATCGCTTCGTCACAAATAATGTCTTATTTTGTTTGTGTTGATGCGTAGAGTGTTTTAAAACTTATTTGGTGAAGATCGGATGTAAATTGACGGATTTATCAGCTGCCATTTGCCGGAACTCTGGGCAACTCGTGGCATATGCAAGCTTCAAGATATCGCAAAGGAAGTTTGTATGACAGCAAATATCTCCGCTATTTTCTATCGCTTCGTCACAAATAATGTCTTATTTTGTTTGTGTTGATGCGTAGAGTGTTTTAAAACTTATTTGGTGAAGATCGGATGTAAATTGACGGATTTATCAGCTGCCATTTGCCGGAACTCTGGGCAACTCGTGGCATATGCAAGCTTCAAGATATCGCAAAGGAAGTTTGTATGACAGCAAATATCTCCGCTATTTTCTATCGCTTCGTCACAAATAATGTCTTATTTTGTTTGTGTTGATGCGTAGAGTGTTTTAAAACTTATTTGGTGAAGATCGGATGTAAATTGACGGATTTATCAGCTGCCATTTGCCGGAACTCGGGCAACTGGGCATATGCAAGCTTCAAGATATCGCAAAGGAAGTTTGTATGACAGCAAATATCTCCGCTATTTTCTATCGCTTCGTCACAAATAATGTCTTATTTTGTTTGTGTTGATGCGTAGAGTGTTTTAAAACTTATTTGGTGAAGATCGGATGTAAATTGACGGATTTATCAGCTGCCATTTGCCGGAACTCTGGGCAACTGGGCATATGCAAGCTTCAAGATATCGCAAAGGAAGTTTGTATGACAGCAAATATCTCCGCTATTTTCTATCGCTTCGTCACAAATAATGTCTTATTTTGTTTGTGTTGATGCGTAGAGTGTTTTAAAACTTATTTGGTGAAGATCGGATGTAAATTGACGGATTTATCAGCTGCCATTTGCCGGAACTCTGGGCAACTCGTGGCATATGCAAGCTTCAAGATATCGCAAAGGAAGTTTGTATGACAGCAAATATCTCCGCTATTTTCTATCGCTTCGTCACAAATAATGTCTTATTTTGTTTGTGTTGATGCGTAGAGTGTTTTAAAACTTATTTGGTGAAGATCGGATGTAAATTGACGGATTTATCAGCTGCCATTTGCCGGAACTCTGGGCAACTCGTGGCATATGCAAGCTTCAAGATATCGCAAAGGAAGTTTGTATGACAGCAAATATCTCCGCTATTTTCTATCGCTTCGTCACAAATAATGTCTTATTTTGTTTGTGTTGATGCGTAGAGTGTTTTAAAACTTATTTGGTGAAGATCGGATGTAAATTGACGGATTTATCAGCTGCCATTTGCCGGAACTCTGGGCAACTCGTGGCATATGCAAGCTTCAAGATATCGCAAAGGAAGTTTGTATGACAGCAAATATCTCCGCTATTTTCTATCGCTTCGTCACAAATAATGTCTTATTTTGTTTGTGTTGATGCGTAGAGTGTTTTAAAACTTATTTGGTGAAGATCGGATGTAAATTGACGGATTTATCAGCTGCCATTTGCCGGAACTCTGGGCAACTCGTGGCATATGCAAGCTTCAAGATATCGCAAAGGAAGTTTGTATGACAGCAAATATCTCCGCTATTTTCTATCGCTTCGTCACAAATAATGTCTTATTTTGTTTGTGTTGATGCGTAGAGTGTTTTAAAACTTATTTGGTGAAGATCGGATGTAAATTGACGGATTTATCAGCTGCCATTTGCCGGAACTCTGGGCAACTCGTGGCATATGCAAGCTTCAAGATATCGCAAAGGAAGTTTGTATGACAGCAAATATCTCCGCTATTTTCTATCGCTTCGTCACAAATAATGTCTTATTTTGTTTGTGTTGATGCGTAGAGTGTTTTAAAACTTATTTGGTGAAGATCGGATGTAAATTGACGGATTTATCAGCTGCCATTTGCCGACTTGGGGAACTCGTGGCATATGCAAGCTTCAAGATATCGCAAAGGAAGTTTGTATGACAGCAAATATCTCCGCTATTTTCTATCGCTTCGTCACAAATAATGTCTTATTTTGTTTGTGTTGATGCGTAGAGTGTTTTAAAACTTATTTGGTGAAGATCGGATGTAAATTGACGGATTTATCAGCTGCCATTTGCCGGAACTCTGGGCAACTCGTGGCATATGCAAGCTTCAAGATATCGCAAAGGAAGTTTGTATGACAGCAAATATCTCCGCTATTTTCTATCGCTTCGTCACAAATAATGTCTTATTTTGTTTGTGTTGATGCGTAGAGTGTTTTAAAACTTATTTGGTGAAGATCGGATGTAAATTGACGGATTTATCAGCTGCCATTTGCCGGAACTCTGGGCAACTCGTGGCATATGCAAGCTTCAAGATATCGCAAAGGAAGTTTGTATGACAGCAAATATCTCCGCTATTTTCTATCGCTTCGTCACAAATAATGTCTTATTTTGTTTGTGTTGATGCGTAGAGTGTTTTAAAACTTATTTGGTGAAGATCGGATGTAAATTGACGGATTTATCAGCTGCCATTTGCCGGAACTCTGGGCAACTCGTGGCATATGCAAGCTTCAAGATATCGCAAAGGAAGTTTGTATGACAGCAAATATCTCCGCTATTTTCTATCGCTTCGTCACAAATAATGTCTTATTTTGTTTGTGTTGATGCGTAGAGTGTTTTAAAACTTATTTGGTGAAGATCGGATGTAAATTGACGGATTTATCAGCTGCCATTTGCCGGAACTCGCATGGCATATGCAAGCTTCAAGATATCGCAAAGGAAGTTTGTATGACAGCAAATATCTCCGCTATTTTCTATCGCTTCGTCACAAATAATGTCTTATTTTGTTTGTGTTGATGCGTAGAGTGTTTTAAAACTTATTTGGTGAAGATCGGATGTAAATTGACGGATTTATCAGCTGCCATTTGCCGGAACTCTGGGCAACTCGTGGCATATGCAAGCTTCAAGATATCGCAAAGGAAGTTTGTATGACAGCAAATATCTCCGCTATTTTCTATCGCTTCGTCACAAATAATGTCTTATTTTGTTTGTGTTGATGCGTAGAGTGTTTTAAAACTTATTTGGTGAAGATCGGATGTAAATTGACGGATTTATCAGCTGCCATTTGCCGGAACTCTGGGCAACTCGTGGCATATGCAAGCTTCAAGATATCGCAAAGGAAGTTTGTATGACAGCAAATATCTCCGCTATTTTCTATCGCTTCGTCACAAATAATGTCTTATTTTGTTTGTGTTGATGCGTAGAGTGTTTTAAAACTTATTTGGTGAAGATCGGATGTAAATTGACGGATTTATCAGCTGCCATTTGCCGGAACTCTGGGCAACTCGTGGCATATGCAAGCTTCAAGATATCGCAAAGGAAGTTTGTATGACAGCAAATATCTCCGCTATTTTCTATCGCTTCGTCACAAATAATGTCTTATTTTGTTTGTGTTGATGCGTAGAGTGTTTTAAAACTTATTTGGTGAAGATCGGATGTAAATTGACGGATTTATCAGCTGCCATTTGCCGGAACTCTGGGCAACTCGTGGCATATGCAAGCTTCAAGATATCGCAAAGGAAGTTTGTATGACAGCAAATATCTCCGCTATTTTCTATCGCTTCGTCACAAATAATGTCTTATTTTGTTTGTGTTGATGCGTAGAGTGTTTTAAAACTTATTTGGTGAAGATCGGATGTAAATTGACGGATTTATCAGCTGCCATTTGCCGACTTGGGAACTCGCGGCATATGCAAGCTTCAAGATATCGCAAAGGAAGTTTGTATGACAGCAAATATCTCCGCTATTTTCTATCGCTTCGTCACAAATAATGTCTTATTTTGTTTGTGTTGATGCGTAGAGTGTTTTAAAACTTATTTGGTGAAGATCGGATGTAAATTGACGGATTTATCAGCTGCCATTTGCCGGAACTCGGCAATGGCATATGCAAGCTTCAAGATATCGCAAAGGAAGTTTGTATGACAGCAAATATCTCCGCTATTTTCTATCGCTTCGTCACAAATAATGTCTTATTTTGTTTGTGTTGATGCGTAGAGTGTTTTAAAACTTATTTGGTGAAGATCGGATGTAAATTGACGGATTTATCAGCTGCCATTTGCCGGAACTCTGGGCAACTCGTGGCATATGCAAGCTTCAAGATATCGCAAAGGAAGTTTGTATGACAGCAAATATCTCCGCTATTTTCTATCGCTTCGTCACAAATAATGTCTTATTTTGTTTGTGTTGATGCGTAGAGTGTTTTAAAACTTATTTGGTGAAGATCGGATGTAAATTGACGGATTTATCAGCTGCCATTTGCCGAAACTCGCGGCATATGCAAGCTTCAAGATATCGCAAAGGAAGTTTGTATGACAGCAAATATCTCCGCTATTTTCTATCGCTTCGTCACAAATAATGTCTTATTTTGTTTGTGTTGATGCGTAGAGTGTTTTAAAACTTATTTGGTGAAGATCGGATGTAAATTGACGGATTTATCAGCTGCCATTTGCCGGAACTCTGGGCAACTCGTGGCATATGCAAGCTTCAAGATATCGCAAAGGAAGTTTGTATGACAGCAAATATCTCCGCTATTTTCTATCGCTTCGTCACAAATAATGTCTTATTTTGTTTGTGTTGATGCGTAGAGTGTTTTAAAACTTATTTGGTGAAGATCGGATGTAAATTGACGGATTTATCAGCTGCCATTTGCCGGAACTCTGGGCAACTCGTGGCATATGCAAGCTTCAAGATATCGCAAAGGAAGTTTGTATGACAGCAAATATCTCCGCTATTTTCTATCGCTTCGTCACAAATAATGTCTTATTTTGTTTGTGTTGATGCGTAGAGTGTTTTAAAACTTATTTGGTGAAGATCGGATGTAAATTGACGGATTTATCAGCTGCCATTTGCCGGAACTCTGGGCAACTCGTGGCATATGCAAGCTTCAAGATATCGCAAAGGAAGTTTGTATGACAGCAAATATCTCCGCTATTTTCTATCGCTTCGTCACAAATAATGTCTTATTTTGTTTGTGTTGATGCGTAGAGTGTTTTAAAACTTATTTGGTGAAGATCGGATGTAAATTGACGGATTTATCAGCTGCCATTTGCCGGAACTCTGGGCAATCGTGGCATATGCAAGCTTCAAGATATCGCAAAGGAAGTTTGTATGACAGCAAATATCTCCGCTATTTTCTATCGCTTCGTCACAAATAATGTCTTATTTTGTTTGTGTTGATGCGTAGAGTGTTTTAAAAACTTATTTGGTGAAGATAGGATGTAAATTGACGGATTTATCAGCTGCCATTTGCCGGAACTCTGGGCAACTCGGGCATATGCAAGCTTCAAGATATCGCAAAGGAAGTTTGTATGACAGCAAATATCTCCGCTATTTTCTATCGCTTCGTCACAAATAATGTCTTATTTTGTTTGTGTTGATGCGTAGAGTGTTTTAAAACTTATTTGGTGAAGATCGGATGTAAATTGACGGATTTATCAGCTGCCATTTGCCGGACTTGGAACTCGCGGCATATGCAAGCTTCAAGATATCGCAAAGGAAGTTTGTATGACAGCAAATATCTCCGCTATTTTCTATCGCTTCGTCACAAATAATGTCTTATTTTGTTTGTGTTGATGCGTAGAGTGTTTTAAAACTTATTTGGTGAAGATCGGATGTAAATTGACGGATTTATCAGCTGCCATTTGCCGGAACTCGGGCATGGGCATATGCAAGCTTCAAGATATCGCAAAGGAAGTTTGTATGACAGCAAATATCTCCGCTATTTTCTATCGCTTCGTCACAAATAATGTCTTATTTTGTTTGTGTTGATGCGTAGAGTGTTTTAAAACTTATTTGGTGAAGATCGGATGTAAATTGACGGATTTATCAGCTGCCATTTGCCGGAACTCTGGGCAACTCGTGGCATATGCAAGCTTCAAGATATCGCAAAGGAAGTTTGTATGACAGCAAATATCTCCGCTATTTTCTATCGCTTCGTCACAAATAATGTCTTATTTTGTTTGTGTTGATGCGTAGAGTGTTTTAAAACTTATTTGGTGAAGATCGGATGTAAATTGACGGATTTATCAGCTGCCATTTGCCGGAACTCTGGGCAACTCGTGGCATATGCAAGCTTCAAGATATCGCAAAGGAAGTTTGTATGACAGCAAATATCTCCGCTATTTTCTATCGCTTCGTCACAAATAATGTCTTATTTTGTTTGTGTTGATGCGTAGAGTGTTTTAAAACTTATTTGGTGAAGATCGGATGTAAATTGACGGATTTATCAGCTGCCATTTGCCGGAACTCTGGGCAACTCGTGGCATATGCAAGCTTCAAGATATCGCAAAGGAAGTTTGTATGACAGCAAATATCTCCGCTATTTTCTATCGCTTCGTCACAAATAATGTCTTATTTTGTTTGTGTTGATGCGTAGAGTGTTTTAAAACTTATTTGGTGAAGATCGGATGTAAATTGACGGATTTATCAGCTGCCATTTGCCGGAACTCTGGGCAACTGGGCATATGCAAGCTTCAAGATATCGCAAAGGAAGTTTGTATGACAGCAAATATCTCCGCTATTTTCTATCGCTTCGTCACAAATAATGTCTTATTTTGTTTGTGTTGATGCGTAGAGTGTTTTAAAACTTATTTGGTGAAGATCGGATGTAAATTGACGGATTTATCAGCTGCCATTTGCCGAAACTCGCGGCATATGCAAGCTTCAAGATATCGCAAAGGAAGTTTGTATGACAGCAAATATCTCCGCTATTTTCTATCGCTTCGTCACAAATAATGTCTTATTTTGTTTGTGTTGATGCGTAGAGTGTTTTAAAACTTATTTGGTGAAGATCGGATGTAAATTGACGGATTTATCAGCTGCCATTTGCCGGAACTCTGGGCAACTCGTGGCATATGCAAGCTTCAAGATATCGCAAAGGAAGTTTGTATGACAGCAAATATCTCCGCTATTTTCTATCGCTTCGTCACAAATAATGTCTTATTTTGTTTGTGTTGATGCGTAGAGTGTTTTAAAACTTATTTGGTGAAGATCGGATGTAAATTGACGGATTTATCAGCTGCCATTTGCCGGAACTCTGGGCAACTCGTGGCATATGCAAGCTTCAAGATATCGCAAAGGAAGTTTGTATGACAGCAAATATCTCCGCTATTTTCTATCGCTTCGTCACAAATAATGTCTTATTTTGTTTGTGTTGATGCGTAGAGTGTTTTAAAACTTATTTGGTGAAGATCGGATGTAAATTGACGGATTTATCAGCTGCCATTTGCCGATTGGGAACTCGCGGCATATGCAAGCTTCAAGATATCGCAAAGGAAGTTTGTATGACAGCAAATATCTCCGCTATTTTCTATCGCTTCGTCACAAATAATGTCTTATTTTGTTTGTGTTGATGCGTAGAGTGTTTTAAAACTTATTTGGTGAAGATCGGATGTAAATTGACGGATTTATCAGCTGCCATTTGCCGGAACTCTGGGCAATGGGCATATGCAAGCTTCAAGATATCGCAAAGGAAGTTTGTATGACAGCAAATATCTCCGCTATTTTCTATCGCTTCGTCACAAATAATGTCTTATTTTGTTTGTGTTGATGCGTAGAGTGTTTTAAAACTTATTTGGTGAAGATCGGATGTAAATTGACGGATTTATCAGCTGCCATTTGCCGGAACTCTGGGCAACTCGTGGCATATGCAAGCTTCAAGATATCGCAAAGGAAGTTTGTATGACAGCAAATATCTCCGCTATTTTCTATCGCTTCGTCACAAATAATGTCTTATTTTGTTTGTGTTGATGCGTAGAGTGTTTTAAAACTTATTTGGTGAAGATCGGATGTAAATTGACGGATTTATCAGCTGCCATTTGCCGGAACTCTGGGCAACTCGTGGCATATGCAAGCTTCAAGATATCGCAAAGGAAGTTTGTATGACAGCAAATATCTCCGCTATTTTCTATCGCTTCGTCACAAATAATGTCTTATTTTGTTTGTGTTGATGCGTAGAGTGTTTTAAAACTTATTTGGTGAAGATCGGATGTAAATTGACGGATTTATCAGCTGCCATTTGCCGGAACTCTGGGCAATCGGGCATATGCAAGCTTCAAGATATCGCAAAGGAAGTTTGTATGACAGCAAATATCTCCGCTATTTTCTATCGCTTCGTCACAAATAATGTCTTATTTTGTTTGTGTTGATGCGTAGAGTGTTTTAAAACTTATTTGGTGAAGATCGGATGTAAATTGACGGATTTATCAGCTGCCATTTGCCGGAACTCTGGGCAATGGGCATATGCAAGCTTCAAGATATCGCAAAGGAAGTTTGTATGACAGCAAATATCTCCGCTATTTTCTATCGCTTCGTCACAAATAATGTCTTATTTTGTTTGTGTTGATGCGTAGAGTGTTTTAAAACTTATTTGGTGAAGATCGGATGTAAATTGACGGATTTATCAGCTGCCATTTGCCGGAACTCTGGGCAACTCGTGGCATATGCAAGCTTCAAGATATCGCAAAGGAAGTTTGTATGACAGCAAATATCTCCGCTATTTTCTATCGCTTCGTCACAAATAATGTCTTATTTTGTTTGTGTTGATGCGTAGAGTGTTTTAAAACTTATTTGGTGAAGATCGGATGTAAATTGACGGATTTATCAGCTGCCATTTGCCGGAACTCGGGCAATGGGCATATGCAAGCTTCAAGATATCGCAAAGGAAGTTTGTATGACAGCAAATATCTCCGCTATTTTCTATCGCTTCGTCACAAATAATGTCTTATTTTGTTTGTGTTGATGCGTAGAGTGTTTTAAAACTTATTTGGTGAAGATCGGATGTAAATTGACGGATTTATCAGCTGCCATTTGCCGGAACTCTGGGCAACTCGTGGCATATGCAAGCTTCAAGATATCGCAAAGGAAGTTTGTATGACAGCAAATATCTCCGCTATTTTCTATCGCTTCGTCACAAATAATGTCTTATTTTGTTTGTGTTGATGCGTAGAGTGTTTTAAAACTTATTTGGTGAAGATCGGATGTAAATTGACGGATTTATCAGCTGCCATTTGCCGGAACTCGGGCAATGGGCATATGCAAGCTTCAAGATATCGCAAAGGAAGTTTGTATGACAGCAAATATCTCCGCTATTTTCTATCGCTTCGTCACAAATAATGTCTTATTTTGTTTGTGTTGATGCGTAGAGTGTTTTAAAACTTATTTGGTGAAGATCGGATGTAAATTGACGGATTTATCAGCTGCCATTTGCCGGAACTCTGGGCAACTCGTGGCATATGCAAGCTTCAAGATATCGCAAAGGAAGTTTGTATGACAGCAAATATCTCCGCTATTTTCTATCGCTTCGTCACAAATAATGTCTTATTTTGTTTGTGTTGATGCGTAGAGTGTTTTAAAACTTATTTGGTGAAGATCGGATGTAAATTGACGGATTTATCAGCTGCCATTTGCCGGAACTCTGGGCAACTCGTGGCATATGCAAGCTTCAAGATATCGCAAAGGAAGTTTGTATGACAGCAAATATCTCCGCTATTTTCTATCGCTTCGTCACAAATAATGTCTTATTTTGTTTGTGTTGATGCGTAGAGTGTTTTAAAACTTATTTGGTGAAGATCGGATGTAAATTGACGGATTTATCAGCTGCCATTTGCCGAGGAACTCGCGGCATATGCAAGCTTCAAGATATCGCAAAGGAAGTTTGTATGACAGCAAATATCTCCGCTATTTTCTATCGCTTCGTCACAAATAATGTCTTATTTTGTTTGTGTTGATGCGTAGAGTGTTTTAAAACTTATTTGGTGAAGATCGGATGTAAATTGACGGATTTATCAGCTGCCATTTGCCGATTTGGGAACTCGCGGCATATGCAAGCTTCAAGATATCGCAAAGGAAGTTTGTATGACAGCAAATATCTCCGCTATTTTCTATCGCTTCGTCACAAATAATGTCTTATTTTGTTTGTGTTGATGCGTAGAGTGTTTTAAAACTTATTTGGTGAAGATCGGATGTAAATTGACGGATTTATCAGCTGCCATTTGCCGGAACTCGGGCAATCGTGGCATATGCAAGCTTCAAGATATCGCAAAGGAAGTTTGTATGACAGCAAATATCTCCGCTATTTTCTATCGCTTCGTCACAAATAATGTCTTATTTTGTTTGTGTTGATGCGTAGAGTGTTTTAAAACTTATTTGGTGAAGATCGGATGTAAATTGACGGATTTATCAGCTGCCATTTGCCGAGAACTCGCGGCATATGCAAGCTTCAAGATATCGCAAAGGAAGTTTGTATGACAGCAAATATCTCCGCTATTTTCTATCGCTTCGTCACAAATAATGTCTTATTTTGTTTGTGTTGATGCGTAGAGTGTTTTAAAACTTATTTGGTGAAGATCGGATGTAAATTGACGGATTTATCAGCTGCCATTTGCCGATGGGAACTCGCGGCATATGCAAGCTTCAAGATATCGCAAAGGAAGTTTGTATGACAGCAAATATCTCCGCTATTTTCTATCGCTTCGTCACAAATAATGTCTTATTTTGTTTGTGTTGATGCGTAGAGTGTTTTAAAACTTATTTGGTGAAGATCGGATGTAAATTGACGGATTTATCAGCTGCCATTTGCCGGAACTCTGGGCAACTCGTGGCATATGCAAGCTTCAAGATATCGCAAAGGAAGTTTGTATGACAGCAAATATCTCCGCTATTTTCTATCGCTTCGTCACAAATAATGTCTTATTTTGTTTGTGTTGATGCGTAGAGTGTTTTAAAACTTATTTGGTGAAGATCGGATGTAAATTGACGGATTTATCAGCTGCCATTTGCCGATGAACTCGCGGCATATGCAAGCTTCAAGATATCGCAAAGGAAGTTTGTATGACAGCAAATATCTCCGCTATTTTCTATCGCTTCGTCACAAATAATGTCTTATTTTGTTTGTGTTGATGCGTAGAGTGTTTTAAAACTTATTTGGTGAAGATCGGATGTAAATTGACGGATTTATCAGCTGCCATTTGCCGGAACTCTGGGCAACTCGTGGCATATGCAAGCTTCAAGATATCGCAAAGGAAGTTTGTATGACAGCAAATATCTCCGCTATTTTCTATCGCTTCGTCACAAATAATGTCTTATTTTGTTTGTGTTGATGCGTAGAGTGTTTTAAAACTTATTTGGTGAAGATCGGATGTAAATTGACGGATTTATCAGCTGCCATTTGCCGGAACTCTGGGCAACTCGTGGCATATGCAAGCTTCAAGATATCGCAAAGGAAGTTTGTATGACAGCAAATATCTCCGCTATTTTCTATCGCTTCGTCACAAATAATGTCTTATTTTGTTTGTGTTGATGCGTAGAGTGTTTTAAAACTTATTTGGTGAAGATCGGATGTAAATTGACGGATTTATCAGCTGCCATTTGCCGAAACTCGCGGCATATGCAAGCTTCAAGATATCGCAAAGGAAGTTTGTATGACAGCAAATATCTCCGCTATTTTCTATCGCTTCGTCACAAATAATGTCTTATTTTGTTTGTGTTGATGCGTAGAGTGTTTTAAAACTTATTTGGTGAAGATCGGATGTAAATTGACGGATTTATCAGCTGCCATTTGCCGGAACTCTGGGCAACTCGTGGCATATGCAAGCTTTAAGATATCGCAAAGGAAGTTTGTATGACAGCAAATATCTCCGCTATTTTCTATCGCTTCGTCACAAATAATGTCTTATTTTGTTTGTGTGTTTTAAAACTTATTTGGTGAAGATCGGATGTAAATTGACGGATTTATCAGCTGCCATTTGCCGGACTTTCGCGGCATATGCAAGCTTCAAGATATCGCAAAGGAAGTTTGTATGACAGCAAATATCTCCGCTATTTTCTATCGCTTCGTCACAAATAATGTCTTATTTTGTTTGTGTTGATGCGTAGAGTGTTTTAAAACTTATTTGGTGAAGATCGGATGTAAATTGACGGATTTATCAGCTGCCATTTGCCGGAACTCTGGGCAACTCGTGGCATATGCAAGCTTCAAGATATCGCAAAGGAAGTTTGTATGACAGCAAATATCTCCGCTATTTTCTATCGCTTCGTCACAAATAATGTCTTATTTTGTTTGTGTTGATGCGTAGAGTGTTTTAAAACTTATTTGGTGAAGATCGGATGTAAATTGACGGATTTATCAGCTGCCATTTGCCGGAACTCTGGGCAACTCGTGGCATATGCAAGCTTCAAGATATCGCAAAGGAAGTTTGTATGACAGCAAATATCTCCGCTATTTTCTATCGCTTCGTCACAAATAATGTCTTATTTTGTTTGTGTTGATGCGTAGAGTGTTTTAAAACTTATTTGGTGAAGATCGGATGTAAATTGACGGATTTATCAGCTGCCATTTGCCGAAACTCGCGACATATGCAAGCTTCAAGATATCGCAAAGGAAGTTTGTATGACAGCAAATATCTCCGCTGTTTTCTATCGCTTCGTCACAAATAATGTCTTATTTTGTTGTGTTGAAGCTTCAAGATATCGCAAAGGAAGTTTGTATGACAGCAAATATCTCCGCTATTTTCTATCGCTTCGTCACAAATAATGTCTTATTTTGTTTGTGTTGATGCGTAGAGTGTTTTAAAACTTATTTGGTGAAGATCGGATGTAAATTGACGGATTTATCAGCTGCCATTTGCCGGAACTCTGGGCAACTCGTGGCATATGCAAGCTTCAAGATATCGCAAAGGAAGTTTGTATGACAGCAAATATCTCCGCTATTTTCTATCGCTTCGTCACAAATAATGTCTTTTTTTGTTTGTGTTGATGCGTAGAGTGTTTTAAAACTTATTTGGTGAAGATCGGATGTAAATTGACGGATTTATCAGCTGCCATTTGCCGGAACTCGCGGCATATGCAAGCTTCAAGATATCGCAAAGGAAGTTTGTATGACAGCAAATATCTCCGCTATTTTCTATCGCTTCGTCACAAATAATGTCTTATTTTGTTTGTGTTGATGCGTAGAGTGTTTTAAAACTTATTTGGTGAAGATCGGATGTAAATTGACGGATTTATCAGCTGCCATTTGCCGGAACTCTGGGCAACTCGTGGCATATGCAAGCTTCAAGATATCGCAAAGGAAGTTTGTATGACAGCAAATATCTCCGCTATTTTCTATCGCTTCGTCACAAATAATGTCTTATTTTGTTTGTGTTGATGCGTAGAGTGTTTTAAAACTTATTTGGTGAAGATCGGATGTAAATTGACGGATTTATCAGCTGCCATTTGCCGGAACTCGGGCAATGGGCATATGCAAGCTTCAAGATATCGCAAAGGAAGTTTGTATGACAGCAAATATCTCCGCTATTTTCTATCGCTTCGTCACAAATAATGTCTTATTTTGTTTGTGTTGATGCGTAGAGTGTTTTAAAACTTATTTGGTGAAGATCGGATGTAAATTGACGGATTTATCAGCTGCCATTTGCCGGAACTCTGGGCAACTCGTGGCATATGCAAGCTTCAAGATATCGCAAAGGAAGTTTGTATGACAGCAAATATCTCCGCTATTTTCTATCGCTTCGTCACAAATAATGTCTTATTTTGTTTGTGTTGATGCGTAGAGTGTTTTAAAACTTATTTGGTGAAGATCGGATGTAAATTGACGGATTTATCAGCTGCCATTTGCCGGAACTCGGCATGGCATATGCAAGCTTCAAGATATCGCAAAGGAAGTTTGTATGACAGCAAATATCTCCGCTATTTTCTATCGCTTCGTCACAAATAATGTCTTATTTTGTTTGTGTTGATGCGTAGAGTGTTTTAAAACTTATTTGGTGAAGATCGGATGTAAATTGACGGATTTATCAGCTGCCATTTGCCGGAACTCTGGGCAACTCGTGGCATATGCAAGCTTCAAGATATCGCAAAGGAAGTTTGTATGACAGCAAATATCTCCGCTATTTTCTATCGCTTCGTCACAAATAATGTCTTATTTTGTTTGTGTTGATGCGTAGAGTGTTTTAAAACTTATTTGGTGAAGATCGGATGTAAATTGACGGATTTATCAGCTGCCATTTGCCGGAACTCTGGGCAACTCGTGGCATATGCAAGCTTCAAGATATCGCAAAGGAAGTTTGTATGACAGCAAATATCTCCGCTATTTTCTATCGCTTCGTCACAAATAATGTCTTATTTTGTTTGTGTTGATGCGTAGAGTGTTTTAAAACTTATTTGGTGAAGATCGGATGTAAATTGACGGATTTATCAGCTGCCATTTGCCGGAACTCGGCGGCATATGCAAGCTTCAAGATATCGCAAAGGAAGTTTGTATGACAGCAAATATCTCCGCTATTTTCTATCGCTTCGTCACAAATAATGTCTTATTTTGTTTGTGTTGATGCGTAGAGTGTTTTAAAACTTATTTGGTGAAGATCGGATGTAAATTGACGGATTTATCAGCTGCCATTTGCCGGAACTCTGGGCAACTGGGCATATGCAAGCTTCAAGATATCGCAAAGGAAGTTTGTATGACAGCAAATATCTCCGCTATTTTCTATCGCTTCGTCACAAATAATGTCTTATTTTGTTTGTGTTGATGCGTAGAGTGTTTTAAAACTTATTTGGTGAAGATCGGATGTAAATTGACGGATTTATCAGCTGCCATTTGCCGGAACTCTGGGCAACTCGTGGCATATGCAAGCTTCAAGATATCGCAAAGGAAGTTTGTATGACAGCAAATATCTCCGCTATTTTCTATCGCTTCGTCACAAATAATGTCTTATTTTGTTTGTGTTGATGCGTAGAGTGTTTTAAAACTTATTTGGTGAAGATCGGATGTAAATTGACGGATTTATCAGCTGCCATTTGCCGGAACTCTGGGCAACTCGTGGCATATGCAAGCTTCAAGATATCGCAAAGGAAGTTTGTATGACAGCAAATATCTCCGCTATTTTCTATCGCTTCGTCACAAATAATGTCTTATTTTGTTTGTGTTGATGCGTAGAGTGTTTTAAAACTTATTTGGTGAAGATCGGATGTAAATTGACGGATTTATCAGCTGCCATTTGCCGGAACTCTGGGCAACTCGTGGCATATGCAAGCTTCAAGATATCGCAAAGGAAGTTTGTATGACAGCAAATATCTCCGCTGTTTTCTATCGCTTCGTCACAAATAATGTCTTATTTTGTTTGTGTTGAAGCTTCAAGATATCGCAAAGGAAGTTTGTATGACAGCAAATATCTCCGCTATTTTCTATCGCTTCGTCACAAATAATGTCTTATTTTGTTTGTGTTGATGCGTAGAGTGTTTTAAAACTTATTTGGTGAAGATCGGATGTAAATTGACGGATTTATCAGCTGCCATTTGCCGGAACTCTGGGCAACTCGTGGCATATGCAAGCTTCAAGATATCGCAAAGGAAGTTTGTATGACAGCAAATATCTCCGCTATTTTCTATCGCTTCGTCACAAATAATGTCTTATTTTGTTTGTGTTGATGCGTAGAGTGTTTTAAAACTTATTTGGTGAAGATCGGATGTAAATTGACGGATTTATCAGCTGCCATTTGCCGGAACTCTGGGCAACTCGTGGCATATGCAAGCTTCAAGATATCGCAAAGGAAGTTTGTATGACAGCAAATATCTCCGCTATTTTCTATCGCTTCGTCACAAATAATGTCTTATTTTGTTTGTGTTGATGCGTAGAGTGTTTTAAAACTTATTTGGTGAAGATCGGATGTAAATTGACGGATTTATCAGCTGCCATTTGCCGGAACTCTGGGCAACTCGTGGCATATGCAAGCTTCAAGATATCGCAAAGGAAGTTTGTATGACAGCAAATATCTCCGCTATTTTCTATCGCTTCGTCACAAATAATGTCTTATTTTGTTTGTGTTGATGCGTAGAGTGTTTTAAAACTTATTTGGTGAAGATCGGATGTAAATTGACGGATTTATCAGCTGCCATTTGCCGGAACTCTGGGCAACTGGGCATATGCAAGCTTCAAGATATCGCAAAGGAAGTTTGTATGACAGCAAATATCTCCGCTATTTTCTATCGCTTCGTCACAAATAATGTCTTATTTTGTTTGTGTTGATGCGTAGAGTGTTTTAAAACTTATTTGGTGAAGATCGGATGTAAATTGACGGATTTATCAGCTGCCATTTGCCGAAACTCGCGGCATATGCAAGCTTCAAGATATCGCAAAGGAAGTTTGTATGACAGCAAATATCTCCGCTATTTTCTATCGCTTCGTCACAAATAATGTCTTATTTTGTTTGTGTTGATGCGTAGAGTGTTTTAAAACTTATTTGGTGAAGATCGGATGTAAATTGACGGATTTATCAGCTGCCATTTGCCGATTGGGAACTCGCGGCATATGCAAGCTTCAAGATATCGCAAAGGAAGTTTGTATGACAGCAAATATCTCCGCTATTTTCTATCGCTTCGTCACAAATAATGTCTTATTTTGTTTGTGTTGATGCGTAGAGTGTTTTAAAACTTATTTGGTGAAGATCGGATGTAAATTGACGGATTTATCAGCTGCCATTTGCCGGAACTCTGGGCAACTCGTGGCATATGCAAGCTTCAAGATATCGCAAAGGAAGTTTGTATGACAGCAAATATCTCCGCTATTTTCTATCGCTTCGTCACAAATAATGTCTTATTTTGTTTGTGTTGATGCGTAGAGTGTTTTAAAACTTATTTGGTGAAGATCGGATGTAAATTGACGGATTTATCAGCTGCCATTTGCCGAAACTCGCGGCATATGCAAGCTTCAAGATATCGCAAAGGAAGTTTGTATGACAGCAAATATCTCCGCTATTTTCTATCGCTTCGTCACAAATAATGTCTTATTTTGTTTGTGTTGATGCGTAGAGTGTTTTAAAACTTATTTGGTGAAGATCGGATGTAAATTGACGGATTTATCAGCTGCCATTTGCCGGAACTCTGGGCAACTCGTGGCATATGCAAGCTTCAAGATATCGCAAAGGAAGTTTGTATGACAGCAAATATCTCCGCTATTTTCTATCGCTTCGTCACAAATAATGTCTTATTTTGTTTGTGTTGATGCGTAGAGTGTTTTAAAACTTATTTGGTGAAGATCGGATGTAAATTGACGGATTTATCAGCTGCCATTTGCCGGAACTCTGGGCAACTCGTGGCATATGCAAGCTTCAAGATATCGCAAAGGAAGTTTGTATGACAGCAAATATCTCCGCTATTTTCTATCGCTTCGTCACAAATAATGTCTTATTTTGTTTGTGTTGATGCGTAGAGTGTTTTAAAACTTATTTGGTGAAGATCGGATGTAAATTGACGGATTTATCAGCTGCCATTTGCCGAAACTCGCGGCATATGCAAGCTTCAAGATATCGCAAAGGAAGTTTGTATGACAGCAAATATCTCCGCTATTTTCTATCGCTTCGTCACAAATAATGTCTTATTTTGTTTGTGTTGATGCGTAGAGTGTTTTAAAACTTATTTGGTGAAGATCGGATGTAAATTGACGGATTTATCAGCTGCCATTTGCCGGAACTCTGGGCAACTCGTGGCATATGCAAGCTTCAAGATATCGCAAAGGAAGTTTGTATGACAGCAAATATCTCCGCTATTTTCTATCGCTTCGTCACAAATAATGTCTTATTTTGTTTGTGTTGTGCGGTGTGTTTTAAAACTTATTTGGTGAAGATCGGATGTAAATTGACGGATTTATCAGCTGCTATTTGCCGGATTTCGCGGCATATGCAAGCTTCAAGATATCGCAAAGGAAGTTTGTATGACAGCAAATATCTCCGCTATTTTCTATCGCTTCGTCACAAATAATGTCTTATTTTGTTTGTGTTGATGCGTAGAGTGTTTTAAAACTTATTTGGTGAAGATCGGATGTAAATTGACGGATTTATCAGCTGCCATTTGCCGGAACTCTGGGCAACTGGGCAAATGCAAGCTTCAAGATATCGCAAAGGAAGTTTGTATGACAGCAAATATCTCCGCTATTTTCTATCGCTTCGTCACAAATAATGTCTTATTTTGTTTGTGTTGATGCGTAGAGTGTTTTAAAACTTATTTGGTGAAGATCGGATGTAAATTGACGGATTTATCAGCTGCCATTTGCCGGAACTCTGGGCAACTCGTGGCATATGCAAGCTTCAAGATATCGCAAAGGAAGTTTGTATGACAGCAAATATCTCCGCTATTTTCTATCGCTTCGTCACAAATAATGTCTTATTTTGTTTGTGTTGATGCGTAGAGTGTTTTAAAACTTATTTGGTGAAGATCGGATGTAAATTGACGGATTTATCAGCTGCCATTTGCCGAAACTCGCGACATATGCAAGCTTCAAGATATCGCAAAGGAAGTTTGTATGACAGCAAATATCTCCGCTGTTTTCTATCGCTTCGTCACAAATAATGTCTTATTTTGTTTGTGTTGAAGCTTCAAGATATCGCAAAGGAAGTTTGTATGACAGCAAATATCTCCGCTATTTTCTATCGCTTCGTCACAAATAATGTCTTATTTTGTTTGTGTTGATGCGTAGAGTGTTTTAAAACTTATTTGGTGAAGATCGGATGTAAATTGACGGATTTATCAGCTGCCATTTGCCGGAACTCTGGGCAACTCGTGGCATATGCAAGCTTCAAGATATCGCAAAGGAAGTTTGTATGACAGCAAATATCTCCGCTATTTTCTATCGCTTCGTCACAAATAATGTTTTTTTTTGTTTGTGGTGATGGAGAGTGTTTTAAAACTTATTTGGTGAAGATCGGATGTAAATTGACGGATTTATCAGCTGCCATTTGCCGGAACTCGCGGCATATGCAAGCTTCAAGATATCGCAAAGGAAGTTTGTATGACAGCAAATATCTCCGCTATTTTCTATCGCTTCGTCACAAATAATGTCTTATTTTGTTTGTGTTGATGCGTAGAGTGTTTTAAAACTTATTTGGTGAAGATCGGATGTAAATTGACGGATTTATCAGCTGCCATTTGCCGGAACTCTGGGCAACTCGTGGCATATGCAAGCTTCAAGATATCGCAAAGGAAGTTTGTATGACAGCAAATATCTCCGCTATTTTCTATCGCTTCGTCACAAATAATGTCTTATTTTGTTTGTGTTGATGCGTAGAGTGTTTTAAAACTTATTTGGTGAAGATCGGATGTAAATTGACGGATTTATCAGCTGCCATTTGCCGGAACTCGGGCATGGGCATATGCAAGCTTCAAGATATCGCAAAGGAAGTTTGTATGACAGCAAATATCTCCGCTATTTTCTATCGCTTCGTCACAAATAATGTCTTATTTTGTTTGTGTTGATGCGTAGAGTGTTTTAAAACTTATTTGGTGAAGATCGGATGTAAATTGACGGATTTATCAGCTGCCATTTGCCGGAACTCTGGGCAACTCGTGGCATATGCAAGCTTCAAGATATCGCAAAGGAAGTTTGTATGACAGCAAATATCTCCGCTATTTTCTATCGCTTCGTCACAAATAATGTCTTATTTTGTTTGTGTTGATGCGTAGAGTGTTTTAAAACTTATTTGGTGAAGATCGGATGTAAATTGACGGATTTATCAGCTGCCATTTGCCGGAACTCTGGCAATGGGCATATGCAAGCTTCAAGATATCGCAAAGGAAGTTTGTATGACAGCAAATATCTCCGCTATTTTCTATCGCTTCGTCACAAATAATGTCTTATTTTGTTTGTGTTGATGCGTAGAGTGTTTTAAAACTTATTTGGTGAAGATCGGATGTAAATTGACGGATTTATCAGCTGCCATTTGCCGGAACTCTGGGCAACTCGTGGCATATGCAAGCTTCAAGATATCGCAAAGGAAGTTTGTATGACAGCAAATATCTCCGCTATTTTCTATCGCTTCGTCACAAATAATGTCTTATTTTGTTTGTGTTGATGCGTAGAGTGTTTTAAAACTTATTTGGTGAAGATCGGATGTAAATTGACGGATTTATCAGCTGCCATTTGCCGGAACTCGCGGCATATGCAAGCTTCAAGATATCGCAAAGGAAGTTTGTATGACAGCAAATATCTCCGCTATTTTCTATCGCTTCGTCACAAATAATGTCTTATTTTGTTTGTGTTGATGCGTAGAGTGTTTTAAAACTTATTTGGTGAAGATCGGATGTAAATTGACGGATTTATCAGCTGCCATTTGCCGGAACTCGCAATGGGCATATGCAAGCTTCAAGATATCGCAAAGGAAGTTTGTATGACAGCAAATATCTCCGCTATTTTCTATCGCTTCGTCACAAATAATGTCTTATTTTGTTTGTGTTGATGCGTAGAGTGTTTTAAAACTTATTTGGTGAAGATCGGATGTAAATTGACGGATTTATCAGCTGCCATTTGCCGGAACTCGGGCGGCATATGCAAGCTTCAAGATATCGCAAAGGAAGTTTGTATGACAGCAAATATCTCCGCTATTTTCTATCGCTTCGTCACAAATAATGTCTTATTTTGTTTGTGTTGATGCGTAGAGTGTTTTAAAACTTATTTGGTGAAGATCGGATGTAAATTGACGGATTTATCAGCTGCCATTTGCCGGAACTCTGGGCAACTCGTGGCATATGCAAGCTTCAAGATATCGCAAAGGAAGTTTGTATGACAGCAAATATCTCCGCTATTTTCTATCGCTTCGTCACAAATAATGTCTTATTTTGTTTGTGTTGATGCGTAGAGTGTTTTAAAACTTATTTGGTGAAGATCGGATGTAAATTGACGGATTTATCAGCTGCCATTTGCCGGAACTCTGGGCAACTCGCGGCATATGCAAGCTTCAAGATATCGCAAAGGAAGTTTGTATGACAGCAAATATCTCCGCTATTTTCTATCGCTTCGTCACAAATAATGTCTTATTTTGTTTGTGTTGATGCGTAGAGTGTTTTAAAACTTATTTGGTGAAGATCGGATGTAAATTGACGGATTTATCAGCTGCCATTTGCCGGAACTCTGGGCAACTCGTGGCATATGCAAGCTTCAAGATATCGCAAAGGAAGTTTGTATGACAGCAAATATCTCCGCTGTTTTCTATCGCTTTGTCACAAATAATGTCTTATTTTGTTTGTGTTGAAGCTTCAAGATATCGCAAAGGAAGTTTGTATGACAGCAAATATCTCCGCTATTTTCTATCGCTTCGTCACAAATAATGTCTTATTTTGTTTGTGTTGATGCGTAGAGTGTTTTAAAACTTATTTGGTGAAGATCGGATGTAAATTGACGGATTTATCAGCTGCCATTTGCCGGAACTCTGGGCAACTCGTGGCATATGCAAGCTTCAAGATATCGCAAAGGAAGTTTGTATGACAGCAAATATCTCCGCTATTTTCTATCGCTTCGTCACAAATAATATCTTATTTTGTTTGTGTTGATGCGTAGAGTGTTTTAAAACTTATTTGGTGAAGATCGGATGTAAATTGACGGATTTATCAGCTGCCATTTGCCGGAACTCTGGGCAACTCGCGGCATATGCAAGCTTCAAGATATCGCAAAGGAAGTTTGTATGACAGCAAATATCTCCGCTATTTTCTATCGCTTCGTCACAAATAATGTCTTATTTTGTTTGTGTTGATGCGTAGAGTGTTTTAAAACTTATTTGGTGAAGATCGGATGTAAATTGACGGATTTATCAGCTGCCATTTGCCGGAACTCTGGGCAACTCGTGGCATATGCAAGCTTCAAGATATCGCAAAGGAAGTTTGTATGACAGCAAATATCTCCGCTATTTTCTATCGCTTCGTCACAAATAATGTCTTATTTTATTTGTGATGCAAGCTTCAAGATATCGCAAAGGAAGTTTGTATGACAGCAAATATCTCCGCTATTTTCTATCGCTTCGTCACAAATAATGTCTTATTTTGTTTGTGTTGATGCGTAGAGTGTTTTAAAACTTATTTGGTGAAGATCGGATGTAAATTGACGGATTTATCAGCTGCCATTTGCCGGAACTCTGGGCAACTCGTGGCATATGCAAGCTTCAAGATATCGCAAAGGAAGTTTGTATGACAGCAAATATCTCCGCTATTTTCTATCGCTTCGTCACAAATAATGTCTTATTTTGTTTGTGTTGATGCGTAGAGTGTTTTAAAACTTATTTGGTGAAGATCGGATGTAAATTGACGGATTTATCAGCTGCCATTTGCCGGAACTCGGCGGCATATGCAAGCTTCAAGATATCGCAAAGGAAGTTTGTATGACAGCAAATATCTCCGCTATTTTCTATCGCTTCGTCACAAATAATGTCTTATTTTGTTTGTGTTGATGCGTAGAGTGTTTTAAAACTTATTTGGTGAAGATCGGATGTAAATTGACGGATTTATCAGCTGCCATTTGCCGGAACTCTGGGCAACTCGTGGCATATGCAAGCTTCAAGATATCGCAAAGGAAGTTTGTATGACAGCAAATATCTCCGCTGTTTTCTATCGCTTTGTCACAAATAATGTCTTATTTTGTTTGTGTTGAAGCTTCAAGATATCGCAAAGGAAGTTTGTATGACAGCAAATATCTCCGCTATTTTCTATCGCTTCGTCACAAATAATGTCTTATTTTGTTTGTGTTGATGCGTAGAGTGTTTTAAAACTTATTTGGTGAAGATCGGATGTAAATTGACGGATTTATCAGCTGCCATTTGCCGGAACTCTGGGCAACTCGTGGCATATGCAAGCTTCAAGATATCGCAAAGGAAGTTTGTATGACAGCAAATATCTCCGCTATTTTCTATCGCTTCGTCACAAATAATGTCTTATTTTGTTTGTGTTGATGCGTAGAGTGTTTTAAAACTTATTTGGTGAAGATCGGATGTAAATTGACGGATTTATCAGCTGCCATTTGCCGGAACTCGCGGCATATGCAAGCTTCAAGATATCGCAAAGGAAGTTTGTATGACAGCAAATATCTCCGCTATTTTCTATCGCTTCGTCACAAATAATTTATTTTGTTTGTGTTGATGCGTAGAGTGTTTTAAAACTTATTTGGTGAAGATCGGATGTAAATTGACGGATTTATCAGCTGCCATTTGCCGGAACTCTGGGCAACTCGTGGCATATGCAAGCTTCAAGATATCGCAAAGGAAGTTTGTATGACAGCAAATATCTCCGCTATTTTCTATCGCTTCGTCACAAATAATATTTTATTTTGTTTGTGTTGATGCGTAGAGTGTTTTAAAACTTATTTGGTGAAGATCGGATGTAAATTGACGGATTTATCAACTGCCATTTGCCGGAACTCGCGGCATATGCAAGCTTCAAGATATCGCAAAGGAAGTTTGTATGACAGCAAATATCTCCGCTATTTTCTATCGCTTCGTCACAAATAATGTCTTATTTTGTTTGTGTTGATGCGTAGAGTGTTGTAAAACTTATTTGGTGAAGATCGGATGTAAATTGACGGATTTATCAGCTGCCATTTGCCGGAACTCGGCGGCATATGCAAGCTTCAAGATATCGCAAAGGAAGTTTGTATGACAGCAAATATCTCCGCTATTTTCTATCGCTTCGTCACAAATAATGTCTTATTTTGTTTGTGTTGATGCGTAGAGTGTTTTAAAACTTATTTGGTGAAGATCGGATGTAAATTGACGGATTTATCAGCTGCCATTTGCCGGAACTCGCGGCATATGCAAGCTTCAAGATATCGCAAAGGAAGTTTGTATGACAGCAAATATCTCCGCTATTTTCTATCGCTTCGTCACAAATAATGTCTGATTTTGTTTGTGTTGATGCGTAGAGTGTTTTAAAACTTATTTGGTGAAGATCGGATGTAAATTGACGGATTTATCAGCTGCCATTTGCCGGAACTCTGGGCAACTCGTGGCATATGCAAGCTTCAAGATATCGCAAAGGAAGTTTGTATGACAGCAAATATCTCCGCTATTTTCTATCGCTTCGTCACAAATAATGTCTTATTTTGTTTGTGTTGATGCGTAGAGTGTTTTAAAACTTATTTGGTGAAGATCGGATGTAAATTGACGGATTTATCAGCTGCCATTTGCCGGAACTCTGGGCAACTCGCGACATATGCAAGCTTCAAGATATCGCAAAGGAAGTTTGTATGACAGCAAATATCTCCGCTATTTTCTATCGCTTCGTCACAAATAATGTCTTATTTTGTTTGTGTTGATGCGTAGAGTGTTTTAAAACTTATTTGGTGAAGATCGGATGTAAATTGACGGATTTATCAGCTGCCATTTGCCGGAACTCTGGGCAACTCGTGGCATATGCAAGCTTCAAGATATCGCAAAGGAAGTTTGTATGACAGCAAATATCTCCGCTGTTTTCTATCGCTTTGTCACAAATAATGTCTTATTTTGTTTGTGTTGAAGCTTCAAGATATCGCAAAGGAAGTTTGTATGACAGCAAATATCTCCGCTATTTTCTATCGCTTCGTCACAAATAATGTCTCATTTTGTTTGTATTGATGCGTAGAGTGTTTTAAAACTTATTTGGTGAAGATCGGATGTAAATTGACGGATTTATCAGCTGCCATTTGCCGGAACTCTGGGCAACTCGTGGCATATGCAAGCTTCAAGATATCGCAAAGGAAGTTTGTATGACAGCAAATATCTCCGCTGTTTTCTATCGCTTCGTCACAAATAATATCTTATTTTGTTTGTGTTGATGCGTAGAGTGTTTTAAAACTTATTTGGTGAAGATCGGATGTAAATTGACGGATTTATCAGCTGCCATTTGCCGGAACTCTGGGCAACTCGCGACATATGCAAGCTTCAAGATATCGCAAAGGAAGTTTGTATGACAGCAAATATCTCCGCTATTTTCTATCGCTTCGTCACAAATAATGTCTTATTTTGTTTGTGTTGATGCGTAGAGTGTTTTAAAACTTATTTGGTGAAGATCGGATGTAAATTGACGGATTTATCAGCTGCCATTTGCCGGAACTCTGGGCAACTCGTGGCATATGCAAGCTTCAAGATATCGCAAAGGAAGTTTGTATGACAGCAAATATCTCCGCTGTTTTCTATCGCTTTGTCACAAATAATGTCTTATTTTGTTTGTGTTGAAGCTTCAAGATATCGCAAAGGAAGTTTGTATGACAGCAAATATCTCCGCTATTTTCTATCGCTTCGTCACAAATAATGTCTCATTTTGTTTGTGTTGATGCGTAGAGTGTTTTAAAACTTATTTGGTGAAGATCGGATGTAAATTGACGGATTTATCAGCTGCCATTTGCCGGAACTCTGGGCAACTCGTGGCATATGCAAGCTTCAAGATATCGCAAAGGAAGTTTGTATGACAGCAAATATCTCCGCTATTTTCTATCGCTTCGTCACAAATAATATCTTATTTTGTTTGTGTTGATGCGTAGAGTGTTTTAAAACTTATTTGGTGAAGATCGGATGTAAATTGACGGATTTATCAGCTGCCATTTGCCGGAACTCGCGGCATATGCAAGCTTCAAGATATCGCAAAGGAAGTTTGTATGACAGCAAATATCTCCGCCATTTTCTATCGCTTCGTCACAAATAATGTCTTATTTTGTTTGTGTTGATGCGTAGAGTGTTTTAAAACTTATTTGGTGAAGATCGGATGTAAATTGACGGATTTATCAGCTGCCATTTGCCGGAACTCTGGGCAACTCGTGGCATATGCAAGCTTCAAGATATCGCAAAGGAAGTTTGTATGACAGCAAATATCTCCGCTGTTTTCTATCGCTTTGTCACAAATAATGTCTTATTTTGTTTGTGTTGAAGCTTCAAGATATCGCAAAGGAAGTTTGTATGACAGCAAATATCTCCGCTATTTTCTATCGCTTCGTCACAAATAATGTCTTATTTTGTTTGTATTGATGCGTAGAGTGTTTTAAAACTTATTTGGTGAAGATCGGATGTAAATTGACGGATTTATCAGCTGCCATTTGCCGGAACTCGGGCGGCATATGCAAGCTTCAAGATATCGCAAAGGAAGTTTGTATGACAGCAAATATCTCCGCTATTTTCTATCGCTTCGTCACAAATAATGTCTTATTTTGTCTGTGTTGATGCGTAGAGTGTTTTAAAACTTATTTGGTGAAGATCGGATGTAAATTGACGGATTTATCAGCTGCCATTTGCCGGAACTCTGGGCAACTCGTGGCATATGCAAGCTTCAAGATATCGCAAAGGAAGTTTGTATGACAGCAAATATCTCCGCTATTTTCTATCGCTTCGTCGCAAATAATATCTTGTTTTGTTTGTGTTGATGCGTAGAGTGTTTTAAAACTTATTTGGTGAAGATCGGATGTAAATTGACGGATTTATCAGCTGCCATTTGCCGGAACTCGTGGCATATGCAAGCTTCAAGATATCGCAAAGGAAGTTTGTATGACAGCAAATATCTCCGCTATTTTCTATCGCTTCGTCACAAATAATATCTTATTTTGTTTGTGTTGATGCGTAGAGTGTTTTAAAACTTATTTGGTGAAGATCGGATGTAAATTGACGGATTTATCAGCTGCCATTTGCCGGAACTCGGGCGGCATATGCAAGCTTCAAGATATCGCAAAGGAAGTTTGTATGACAGCAAATATCTCCGCTATTTTCTATCGCTTCGTCACAAATAATGTCTTATTTTGTTTGTGTTGATGCGTAGAGTGTTTTAAAACTTATATGGTGAAGATCGGATGTAAATTGACGGATTTATCAGCTGCCATTTGCCGGAACTCTGGGCAACTCGTGGCATATGCAAGCTTCAAGATATCGCAAAGGAAGTTTGTATGACAGCAAATATCTCCGCTATTTTCTATCGCTTCGTCACAAATAATATCTTATTGTGTTTGTGTTGATGCGTAGAGTGTTTTAAAACTTATTTGGTGAAGATCGGATGTAAATTGACGGATTTATCAGCTGCCATTTGCCGGAACTCGGGCTGGCATATGCAAGCTTCAAGATATCGCAAAGGAAGTTTGTATGACAGCAAATATCTCCGCTATTTTCTATCGCTTCGTCACAAATAATATCTTATTTTGTTTGTGTTGATGCGTAGAGTGTTTTAAAACTTATTTGGTGAAGATCGGATGTAAATTGACGGATTTATCAGCTGCCATTTGCCGGAACTCGCGGCATATGCAAGCTTCAAGATATCGCAAAGGAAGTTTGTATGACAGCAAATATCTCCGCTATTTTCTATCGCTTCGTCACAAATAATGTCTTATTTTGTTTGTGTTGATGCGTAGAGTGTTTTAAAACTTATTTGGTGAAGATCGGATGTAAATTGACGGATTTATCAGCTGCCATTTGCCGGAACTCTGGGCAACTCGTGGCATATGCAAGCTTCAAGATATCGCAAAGGAAGTTTGTATGACAGCAAATATCTCCGCTATTTTCTATCGCTTCGTCACAAATAATATCTTATTTTGTTTGTGTTGATGCGTAGAGTGTTTTAAAACTTATTTGGTGAAGATCGGATGTAAATTGACGGATTTATCAACTGCCATTTGCCGGAACTCGCGGCATATGCAAGCTTCAAGATATCGCAAAGGAAGTTTGTATGACAGCAAATATCTCCGCTATTTTCTATCGCTTCGTCACAAATTATTATGTTTGTGTTGATGCGTAGAGTGTTTTAAAACTTATTTGGTGAAGATCGGATGTAAATTGACGGATTTATCAGCTGCCATTTGCCGGAACTCGCGGCATATGCAAGCTTCGAGATATCGCAAAGGAAGTTTGTATGACAGCAAATATCTCCGCTATTTTCTATCGCTTCGTCACAAATAATGTCTTATTTTGTTTGTGTTGATGCGTAGAGTGTTTTAAAACTTATTTGGTGAAGATCGGATGTAAATTGACGGATTTATCAGCTGCCATTTGCCGGAACTCTGGGCAACTCGTGGCATATGCAAGCTTCAAGATATCGCAAAGGAAGTTTGTATGACAGCAAATATCTCCGCTATTTTCTATCGCTTCGTCACAAATAATGTCTTATTTTGTTTGTGTTGATGCGTAGAGTGTTTTAAAACTTATATGGTGAAGATCGGATGTAAATTGACGGATTTATCAGCTGCCATTTGCCGGAACTCGCGGCATATGCAAGCTTCAAGATATCGCAAAGGAAGTTTGTATGACAGCAAATATCTCCGCCATTTTCTATCCCTTCGTCACAAATTATTTTGTTTGTGTTGATGCGTAGAGTGTTTTAAAACTTATATGGTGAAGATCGGATGTAAATTGACGGATTTATCAGCTGCCATTTGCCGGAACTCTGGGCAACTCGTGGCATATGCAAGCTTCAAGATATCGCAAAGGAAGTTTGTATGACAGCAAATATCTCCGCTATTTTCTATCGCTTCGTCACAAATAATATCTTATTTTGTTTGTGTTGATGCGTAGAGTGTTTTAAAACTTATTTGGTGAAGATCGGATGTAAATTGACGGATTTATCAGCTGCCATTTGCCGGAACTCGCGGCATATGCAAGCTTCAAGATATCGCAAAGGAAGTTTGTATGACAGCAAATATCTCCGCTATTTTCTATCGCTTTGTCACAAATTATTATGTTTGTGTTGATGCGTAGAGTGTTTTAAAACTTATTTGGTGAAGATCGGATGTAAATTGACGGATTTATCAGCTGCCATTTGCCGGAACTCTGGGCAACTCGTGGCATATGCAAGCTTCAAGATATCGCAAAGGAAGTTTGTATGACAGCAAATATCTCCGCTATTTTCTATCGCTTCGTCACAAATAATATCTTGTTTTGTTTGTGTTGATGCGTAGAGTGTTTTAAAACTTATTTGGTGAAGATCGGATGTAAATTGACGGATTTATCAACTGCCATTTGCCGGAACTCGCGGCATATGCAAGCTTCAAGATATCGCAAAGGAAGTTTGTATGACAGCAAATATCTCCGCTATTTTCTATCGCTTCGTCACAAATAATATCTTATTGTGTTTGTGTTGATGCGTAGAGTGTTTTAAAACTTATTTGGTGAAGATCGGATGTAAATTGACGGATTTATCAGCTGCCATTTGCCGGAACTCTGGGCAACTCGTGGCATATGCAAGCTTCAAGATATCGCAAAGGAAGTTTGTATGACAGCAAATATCTCCGCTATTTTCTATCGCTTCGTCACAAATAATGTCTTATTTTGTTTGTGTTGATGCGTATAGTGTTTTAAAACTTATTTGGTGAAGATCGGATGTAAATTGACGGATTTATCAGCTGCCATTTGCCGGAACTCGCGGCATATGCAAGCTTCAAGATATCGCAAAGGAAATTTGTATGACAGCAAATATCTCCGCTATTTTCTATCGCTTCGTCACAAATATTGTCTTATTGTGTTTGTGTTGATGCGTAGAGTGTTTTAAAACTTATTTGGTGAAGATCGGATGTAAATTGACGGATTTATCAGCTGCCATTTGCCGGAACTCTGGGCAACTCGTGGCATATGCAAGCTTCAAGATATCGCAAAGGAAGTTTGTATGACAGCAAATATCTCCGCTATTTTCTATCGCTTCGTCACAAATAATATCTTATTGTGTTTGTGTTGATGCGTAGAGTGTTTTAAAACTTATTTGGTGAAGATCGGATGTAAATTGACGGATTTATCAGCTGCCATTTGCCGGAACTCTGGGCAACTCGTGGCATATGCAAGCTTCAAGATATCGCAAAGGAAGTTTGTATGACAGCAAATATCTCCGCTATTTTCTATCGCTTCGTCACAAATAATGTCTTATTTTGTTTGTGTTGATGCGTAGAGGGTTTTAAAACTTATTTGGTGAAGATCGGATGTAAATTGACGGATTTATCAGCTGCCATTTGCCGGAACTCGGGCAGGCATATGCAAGCTTCAAGATATCGCAAAGGAAATTTGTATGACAGCAAATATCTCCGCTATTTTCTATCGCTTCGTCACAAATAATGTCTTATTGTGTTTGTGTTGATGCGTAGAGTGTTTTAAAACTTATTTGGTGAAGATCGGATATAAATTGACGGATTTATCAGCTGCCATTTGCCGGAACTCTGGGCAACTCGTGGCATATGCAAGCTTCAAGATATCGCAAAGGAAGTTTGTATGACAGCAAATATCTCCGCTATTTTCTATCGCTTCGTCACAAATAATATCTTATTTTGTTTGTGTTGATGCGTAGAGTGTTTTAAAACTTATTTGGTGAAGATCGGATGTAAATTGACGGATTTATCAGCTGCCATTTGCCGGAACTCGCGGCATATGCAAGCTTCAAGATATCGCAAAGGAAGTTTGTATGACAGCAAATATCTCCGCTGTTTTCTATCGCTTTGTCACAAATAATGTCTTATTTTGTTTGTGTTGAAGCTTCAAGATATCGCAAAGGAAGTTTGTATGACAGCAAATATCTCCGCTATTTTCTATCGCTTCGTCACAAATAATGTCTCATTTTGTTTGTGTTGATGCGTAGAGTGTTTAAAAACTTATTTGGTGAAGATCGGATGTAAATTGACGGATTTATCAGCTGCCATTTGCCGGAACTCTGGGCAACTCGTGGCATATGCAAGCTTCAAGATATCGCAAAGGAAGTTTGTATGACAGCAAATATCTCCGCTATTTTCTATCGCTTCGTCACAAATAATATCTTATTTTGTTTGTGTTGATGCGTAGAGTGTTTTAAAACTTATTTGGTGAAGATCGGATGTAAATTGACGGATTTATCAGCTGCCATTTGCCGGAACTCGCGGCATATGCAAGCTTCAAGATATCGCAAAGGAAGTTTGTATGACAGCAAATATCTCCGCTATTTTCTATCGCTTCGTCACAAATAATGTCTTATTTTGTTTGTGTTGATGCGTAGAGTGTTTTAAAACTTATTTGGTGAAGATCGGATGTAAATTGACGGATTTATCAGCTGCCATTTGCCGGAACTCGGCGGCATATGCAAGCTTCAAGATATCGCAAAGGAAGTTTGTATGACAGCAAATATCTCCGCTATTTTCTATCGCTTCGTCACAAATAATGTTTTATTCTGTTTGTGTTGATGCGTATAGGGTTTTAAAACTTATTTGGTGAAGATCGGATGTAAATTGACGGATTTATCAGCTGCCATTTACCGGAACTCTGGGCAACTCGTGGCATATGCAAGCTTCAAGATATCGCAAAGGAAGTTTGTATGACAGCAAATATCTCCGCTATTTTCTATCGCTTCGTCACAAATAATGTCTTATTTTGTTTGTGTTGATGCGTAGAGGGTTTTAAAACTTATTTGGTGAAGATCGGATGTAAATTGACGGATTTATCAGCTGCCATTTGCCGGAACTCTGGGCAGGCATATGCAAGCTTCAAGATATCGCAAAGGAAATTTGTATGACAGCAAATATCTCCGCTATTTTCTATCGCTTCGTCACAAATAATGTCTTATTGTGTTTGTGTTGATGCGTAGAGTGTTTTAAAACTTATTTGGTGAAGATCGGATGTAAATTGACGGATTTATCAGCTGCCATTTGCCGGAACTCTGGGCAACTCGTGGCATATGCAAGCTTCAAGATATCGCAAAGGAAGTTTGTATGACAGCAAATATCTCCGCTATTTTCTATCGCTTCGTCACAAATAATGTCTTATTGTGTTTGTGTTGATGCGTAGAGTGTTTTAAAACTTATTTGGTGAAGATCGGATGTAAATTGACGGATTTATCAGCTGCCATTTGCCGGAACTCTGGGCAACTCGTGGCATATGCAAGCTTCAAGATATCGCAAAGGAAGTTTGTATGACAGCAAATATCTCCGCTATTTTCTATCGCTTCGTCACAAATAATGTCTTATTTTGTTTGTGTTGATGCGTAGAGGGTTTTAAAACTTATTTGGTGAAGATCGGATGTAAATTGACGGATTTATCAGCTGCCATTTGCCGGAACTCGCGGCATATGCAAGCTTCAAGATATCGCAAAGGAAGTTTGTATGACAGCAAATATCTCCGCTATTTTCTATCGCTTCGTCACAAATAATGTCTTATTGTGTTTGTGTTGATGCGTAGAGGGTTTTAAAACTTATTTGGTGAAGATCGGATGTAAATTGACGGATTTATCAGCTGCCATTTGCCGGAACTCTGGGCAACTCGTGGCATATGCAAGCTTCAAGATATCGCAAAGGAAGTTTGTATGACAGCAAATATCTCCGCTATTTTCTATCGCTTCGTCACAAATAATGTCTTATTTTGTTTGTGTTGATGCGTAGAGGGTTTTAAAACTTATTTGGTGAAGATCGGATGTAAATTGACGGATTTATCAGCTGCCATTTGCCGGAACTCGCGGCATATGCAAGCTTCAAGATATCGCAAAGGAAATTTGTATGACAGCAAATATCTCCGCTATTTTCTATCGCTTCGTCACAAATAATGTCTTATTGTGTTTGTGTTGATGCGTAGAGTGTTTTAAAACTTATTTGGTGAAGATCGGATGTAAATTGACGGATTTATCAGCTGCCATTTGCCGGAACTCTGGGCAACTCGTGGCATATGCAAGCTTCAAGATATCGCAAAGGAAGTTTGTATGACAGCAAATATTTCCGCTGTTTTCTATCGCTTCGTCACAAATAATATCTTGTTTTGTTTGTGTTGATGCGTAGAGTGTTTTAAAACTTATTTGGTGAAGATCGGATGTAAATTGACGGATTTATCAGCTGCCATTTGCCGGAACTCGCGGCATATGCAAGCTTCAAGATATCGCAAAGGAAGTTTGTATGACAGCAAATATCTCCGCTGTTTTCTATCGCTTTGTCACAAATAATGTCTTATTTTGTTTGTGTTGAGGTAGAGGAAAAAAGCTTCAAGATATCGCAAAGGAAGTTTGTATGACAGCAAATATCTCCGCTATTTTCTATCGCTTCGTCACAAATAATGTCTTATTTTGTTTGTGTTGATGCGTAGAGTGTTTTAAAACTTATTTGGTGAAGATCGGATGTAAATTGACGGATTTATCAGCTGCCATTTGCCGGAACTCTGGGCAACTCGTGGCATATGCAAGCTTCAAGATATCGCAAAGGAAGTTTGTATGACAGCAAATATCTCCGCTATTTTCTATCGCTTCGTCACAAATAATGTCTTATTTTGTTTGTGTTGATGCGTAGAGTGTTTTAAAACTTATTTGGTGAAGATCGGATGTAAATTGACGGATTTATCAGCTGCCATTTGCCGGAACTCGCATGGCATATGCAAGCTTCAAGATATCGCAAAGGAAGTTTGTATGACAGCAAATATCTCCGCTATTTTCTATCGCTTCGTCACAAATAATGTCTTATTTTGTTTGTGTTGATGCGTAGAGTGTTTTAAAACTTATTTGGTGAAGATCGGATGTAAATTGACGGATTTATCAGCTGCCATTTGCCGGAACTCTGGGCAATGGGCATATGCAAGCTTCAAGATATCGCAAAGGAAGTTTGTATGACAGCAAATATCTCCGCTATTTTCTATCGCTTCGTCACAAATAATGTCTTATTCTGTTTGTGTTGATGCGTAGAGTGTTTTAAAACTTATTTGGTGAAGATCGGATGTAAATTGACGGATTTATCAGCTGCCATTTGCCGGAACTCTGGGCAACTCGTGGCATATGCAAGCTTCAAGATATCGCAAAGGAAGTTTGTATGACAGCAAATATCTCCGCTATTTTCTATCGCTTCGTCACAAATAATGTCTTATTTTGTTTGTGTTGATGCGTAGAGTGTTTTAAAACTTATTTGGTGAAGATCGGATGTAAATTGACGGATTTATCAGCTGCCATTTGCCGGAACTCTGGGCAGGCATATGCAAGCTTCAAGATATCGCAAAGGAAATTTGTATGACAGCAAATATCTCCGCTATTTTCTATCGCTTCGTCACAAATAATGTCTTATTGTGTTTGTGTTGATGCGTAGAGTGTTTTAAAACTTATTTGGTGAAGATCGGATGTAAATTGACGGATTTATCAGCTGCCATTTGCCGGAACTCTGGGCAACTCGTGGCATATGCAAGCTTCAAGATATCGCAAAGGAAGTTTGTATGACAGCAAATATCTCCGCTATTTTCTATCGCTTCGTCACAAATAATGTCTTATTGTGTTTGTGTTGATGCGTAGAGTGTTTTAAAACTTATTTGGTGAAGATCGGATGTAAATTGACGGATTTATCAGCTGCCATTTGCCGGAACTCTGGGCAACTCGTGGCATATGCAAGCTTCAAGATATCGCAAAGGAAGTTTGTATGACAGCAAATATCTCCGCTATTTTCTATCGCTTCGTCACAAATAATGTCTTATTTTGTTTGTGTTGATGCGTAGAGGGTTTTAAAACTTATTTGGTGAAGATCGGATGTAAATTGACGGATTTATCAGCTGCCATTTGCCGGAACTCGCGGCATATGCAAGCTTCAAGATATCGCAAAGGAAATTTGTATGACAGCAAATATCTCCGCTATTTTCTATCGCTTCGTCACAAATAATGTCTTATTTTGTTTGTGTTGATGCGTAGAGTGTTTTAAAACTTATTTGGTGAAGATCGGATGTAAATTGACGGATTTATCAGCTGCCATTTGCCGGAACTCTGGGCAACTCGTGGCATATGCAAGCTTCAAGATATCGCAAAGGAAGTTTGTATGACAGCAAATATCTCCGCTATTTTCTATCGCTTCGTCACAAATAATGTCTTATTTTGTTTGTGTTGATGCGTAGAGTGTTTTAAAACTTATTTGGTGAAGATCGGATGTAAATTGACGGATTTATCAGCTGCCATTTGCCGGAACTCGCGGCATATGCAAGCTTCAAGATATCGCAAAGGAAGTTTGTATGACAGCAAATATCTCCGCTGTTTTCTATCGCTTTGTCACAAATAATGTCTTATTTTGTTTGTGTTGAAGCTTCAAGATATCGCAAAGGAAGTTTGTATGACAGCAAATATCTCCGCTATTTTCTATCGCTTCGTCACAAATAATGTCTTATTTTGTTTGTGTTGATGCGTAGAGTGTTTTAAAACTTATTTGGTGAAGATCGGATGTAAATTGACGGATTTATCAGCTGCCATTTGCCGGAACTCTGGGCAACTCGTGGCATATGCAAGCTTCAAGATATCGCAAAGGAAGTTTGTATGACAGCAAATATCTCCGCTATTTTCTATCGCTTCGTCACAAATAATATCTTATTTTGTTTGTGTTGATGCGTAGAGTGTTTTAAAACTTATTTGGTGAAGATCGGATGTAAATTGACGGATTTATCAGCTGCCATTTGCCGGAACTCGCGGCATATGCAAGCTTCAAGATATCGCAAAGGAAGTTTGTATGACAGCAAATATCTCCGCTATTTTCTATCGCTTCGTCACAAATAATGTCTTATTTTGTTTGTGTTGATGCGTAGAGTGTTTTAAAACTTATTTGGTGAAGATCGGATGTAAATTGACGGATTTATCAGCTGCCATTTGCCGGAACTCGGCATGGGCATATGCAAGCTTCAAGATATCGCAAAGGAAGTTTGTATGACAGCAAATATCTCCGCTATTTTCTATCGCTTCGTCACAAATAATGTCTTATTTTGTTTGTGTTGATGCGTAGAGTGTTTTAAAACTTATTTGGTGAAGATCGGATGTAAATTGACGGATTTATCAGCTGCCATTTGCCGGAACTCTGGGCAACTCGTGGCATATGCAAGCTTCAAGATATCGCAAAGGAAGTTTGTATGACAGCAAATATCTCCGCTATTTTCTATCGCTTCGTCACAAATAATGTCTTATTTTGTTTGTGTTGATGCGTAGAGTGTTTTAAAACTTATTTGGTGAAGATCGGATGTAAATTGACGGATTTATCAGCTGCCATTTGCCGGAACTCTGGGCAACTCGTGGCATATGCAAGCTTCAAGATATCGCAAAGGAAGTTTGTATGACAGCAAATATCTCCGCTATTTTCTATCGCTTCGTCACAAATAATATCTTATTTTGTTTGTGTTGATGCGTAGAGTGTTTTAAAACTTATTTGGTGAAGATCGGATGTAAATTGACGGATTTATCAGCTGCCATTTGCCGGAACTCTGGGCAACTCGTGGCATATGCAAGCTTCAAGATATCGCAAAGGAAGTTTGTATGACAGCAAATATCTCCGCTATTTTCTATCGCTTCGTCACAAATAATGTCTTATTTTGTTTGTGTTGATGCGTAGAGTGTTTTAAAACTTATTTGGTGAAGATCGGATGTAAATTGACGGATTTATCAGCTGCCATTTGCCGAAACTCGCGACATATGCAAGCTTCAAGATATCGCAAAGGAAGTTTGTATGACAGCAAATATCTCCGCTATTTTCTATCGCTTCGTCACAAATAATATCTTATTTTGTTTGTGTTGATGCGTAGAGTGTTTTAAAACTTATTTGGTGAAGATCGGATGTAAATTGACGGATTTATCAGCTGCCATTTGCCGGAACTCTGGGCAACTCGTGGCATATGCAAGCTTCAAGATATCGCAAAGGAAGTTTGTATGACAGCAAATATCTCCGCTATTTTCTATCGCTTCGTCACAAATAATATCTTATTTTGTTTGTGTTGATGCGTAGAGTGTTTTAAAACTTATTTGGTGAAGATCGGATGTAAATTGACGGATTTATCAGCTGCCATTTGCCGGAACTCGCGGCATATGCAAGCTTCAAGATATCGCAAAGGAAGTTTGTATGACAGCAAATATCTCCGCTGTTTTCTATCGCTTTGTCACAAATAATGTCTTATTTTGTTTGTGTTGAAGCTTCAAGATATCGCAAAGGAAGTTTGTATGACAGCAAATATCTCCGCTATTTTCTATCGCTTCGTCACAAATAATGTCTTATTTTGTTTGTGTTGATGCGTAGAGTGTTTTAAAACTTATTTGGTGAAGATCGGATGTAAATTGACGGATTTATCAGCTGCCATTTGCCGGAACTCTGGGCAACTCGTGGCATATGCAAGCTTCAAGATATCGCAAAGGAAGTTTGTATGACAGCAAATATTTCCGCTATTTTCTATCGCTTCGTCACAAATAATGTCTTATTTTGTTTGTGTTGATGCGTAGAGTGTTTTAAAACTTATTTGGTGAAGATCGGATGTAAATTGACGGATTTATCAGCTGCCATTTGCCGGAACTCGCGGCATATGCAAGCTTCAAGATATCGCAAAGGAAGTTTGTATGACAGCAAATATCTCCGCTATTTTCTATCGCTTCGTCACAAATAATGTTTTATTTTGTTTGTGTTGATGCGTAGAGTGTTTTAAAACTTATTTGGTGAAGATCGGATGTAAATTGACGGATTTATCAGCTGCCATTTGCCGGAACTCGCGGCATATGCAAGCTTCAAGATATCGCAAAGGAAGTTTGTATGACAGCAAATATCTCCGCTATTTTCTATCGCTTCGTCACAAATAATGTCTTATTCTGTTTGTGTTGATGCGTAGAGTGTTTTAAAACTTATTTGGTGAAGATCGGATGTAAATTGACGGATTTATCAGCTGCCATTTGCCGGAACTCTGGGCAACTCGTGGCATATGCAAGCTTCAAGATATCGCAAAGGAAGTTTGTATGACAGCAAATATCTCCGCTATTTTCTATCGCTTCGTCACAAATAATGTCTTATTTTGTTTGTGTTGATGCGTAGAGTGTTTTAAAACTTATTTGGTGAAGATCGGATGTAAATTGACGGATTTATCAGCTGCCATTTGCCGGAACTCTGGGCAACTCGTGGCATATGCAAGCTTCAAGATATCGCAAAGGAAGTTTGTATGACAGCAAATATCTCCGCTATTTTCTATCGCTTCGTCACAAATAATATCTTATTTTGTTTGTGTTGATGCGTAGAGTGTTTTAAAACTTATTTGGTGAAGATCGGATGTAAATTGACGGATTTATCAGCTGCCATTTGCCGGAACTCTGGGCAACTCGTGGCATATGCAAGCTTCAAGATATCGCAAAGGAAGTTTGTATGACAGCAAATATCTCCGCTATTTTCTATCGCTTCGTCACAAATAATGTCTTATTTTGTTTGTGTTGATGCGTAGAGTGTTTTAAAACCTATTTGGTGAAGATCGGATGTAAATTGACGGATTTATCAGCTGCCATTTGCCGAAACTCGCGACATATGCAAGCTTCAAGATATCGCAAAGGAAGTTTGTATGACAGCAAATATCTCCGCTATTTTCTATCGCTTCGTCACAAATAATATCTTATTTTGTTTGTGTTGATGCGTAGAGTGTTTTAAAACTTATTTGGTGAAGATCGGATGTAAATTGACGGATTTATCAGCTGCCATTTGCCGGAACTCTGGGCAACTCGTGGCATATGCAAGCTTCAAGATATCGCAAAGGAAGTTTGTATGACAGCAAATATCTCCGCTATTTTCTATCGCTTCGTCACAAATAATATCTTGTTTTGTTTGTGTTGATGCGTAGAGTGTTTTAAAACTTATTTGGTGAAGATCGGATGTAAATTGACGGATTTATCAGCTGCCATTTGCCGGAACTCGCGGCATATGCAAGCTTCAAGATATCGCAAAGGAAGTTTGTATGACAGCAAATATCTCCGCTGTTTTCTATCGCTTTGTCACAAATAATGTCTTATTTTGTTTGTGTTGAAGCTTCAAGATATCGCAAAGGAAGTTTGTATGACAGCAAATATCTCCGCTATTTTCTATCGCTTCGTCACAAATAATGTCTTATTTTGTTTGTATTGATGCGTAGAGTGTTTAAAAACTTATTTGGTGAAGATCGGATGTAAATTGACGGATTTATCAGCTGCCATTTGCCGGAACTCTGGGCAACTCGTGGCATATGCAAGCTTCAAGATATCGCAAAGGAAGTTTGTATGACAGCAAATATCTCCGCTATTTTCTATCGCTTCGTCACAAATAATATCTTATTTTGTTTGTGTTGATGCGTAGAGTGTTTTAAAACTTATTTGGTGAAGATCGGATGTAAATTGACGGATTTATCAGCTGCCATTTGCCGGAACTCGCGGCATATGCAAGCTTCAAGATATCGCAAAGGAAGTTTGTATGACAGCAAATATCTCCGCTATTTTCTATCGCTTCGTCACAAATAATGTCTTATTTTGTTTGTGTTGATGCGTAGAGTGTTTTAAAACTTATTTGGTGAAGATCGGATGTAAATTGACGGATTTATCAGCTGCCATTTGCCGGAACTCGCGGCATATGCAAGCTTCAAGATATCGCAAAGGAAGTTTGTATGACAGCAAATATCTCCGCTATTTTCTATCGCTTCGTCACAAATAATGTCTTATTCTGTTTGTGTTGATGCGTAGAGTGTTTTAAAACTTATTTGGTGAAGATCGGATGTAAATTGACGGATTTATCAGCTGCCATTTGCCGGAACTCTGGGCAACTCGTGGCATATGCAAGCTTCAAGATATCGCAAAGGAAGTTTGTATGACAGCAAATATCTCCGCTATTTTCTATCGCTTCGTCACAAATAATGTCTTATTTTGTTTGTGTTGATGCGTAGAGTGTTTTAAAACTTATATGGTGAAGATCGGATGTAAATTGACGGATTTATCAGCTGCCATTTGCCGGAACTCGCGGCATATGCAAGCTTCAAGATATCGCAAAGGAAGTTTGTATGACAGCAAATATCTCCGCTATTTTCTATCGCTTCGTCACAAATAATATCTTATTTTGTTTGTGTTGATGCGTAGAGTGTTTTAAAACTTATTTGGTGAAGATCGGATGTAAATTGACGGATTTATCAGCTGCCATTTGCCGGAACTCTGGGCAACTCGTGGCATATGCAAGCTTCAAGATATCGCAAAGGAAGTTTGTATGACAGCAAATATCTCCGCTATTTTCTATCGCTTCGTCACAAATAATGTCTTATTTTGTTTGTGTTGATGCGTAGAGTGTTTTAAAACTTATTTGGTGAAGATGGATGTAAAGGATTTATCAGCTGCCATTTGCCGAAACTCGCGACATATGCAAGCTTCAAGATATCGCAAAGGAAGTTTGTATGACAGCAAATATCTCCGCTATTTTCTATCGCTTCGTCACAAATAATGTCTTATTTTGTTTGTGTTGATGCGTAGAGTGTTTTTAAACTTATTTGGTGAAGATCGGATGTAAATTGACGGATTTATCAGCTGCCATTTGCCGGAACTCTGGGCAACTCGTGGCATATGCAAGCTTCAAGATATCGCAAAGGAAGTTTGTATGACAGCAAATATCTCCGCTATTTTCTATCGCTTCGTCACAAATAATGTCTTATTTTGTTTGTGTTGATGCGTAGAGTGTTTTAAAACTTATTTGGTGAAGATCGGATGTAAATTGACGGATTTATCAGCTGCCATTTGCCGAAACTCGCGGCATATGCAAGCTTCAAGATATCGCAAAGGAAGTTTGTATGACAGCAAATATCTCCGCTATTTTCTATCGCTTCGTCACAAATAATATCTTATTTTGTTTGTGTTGATGCGTAGAGTGTTTTAAAACTTATTTGGTGAAGATCGGATGTAAATTGACGGATTTATCAGCTGCCATTTGCCGGAACTCTGGGCAACTCGTGGCATATGCAAGCTTCAAGATATCGCAAAGGAAGTTTGTATGACAGCAAATATCTCCGCTATTTTCTATCGCTTCGTCACAAATAATATCTTATTTTGTTTGTGTTGATGCGTAGAGTGTTTTAAAACTTATTTGGTGAAGATCGGATGTAAATTGACGGATTTATCAGCTGCCATTTGCCGGAACTCGCAGGCATATGCAAGCTTCAAGATATCGCAAAGGAAGTTTGTATGACAGCAAATATCTCCGCTGTTTTCTATCGCTTTGTCACAAATAATGTCTTATTTTGTTTGTGTTGAAGCTTCAAGATATCGCAAAGGAAGTTTGTATGACAGCAAATATCTCCGCTATTTTCTATCGCTTCGTCACAAATAATGTCTTATTTTGTTTGTGTTGATGCGTAGAGTGTTTTAAAACTTATTTGGTGAAGATCGGATGTAAATTGACGGATTTATCAGCTGCCATTTGCCGGAACTCTGGGCAACTCGTGGCATATGCAAGCTTCAAGATATCGCAAAGGAAGTTTGTATGACAGCAAATATCTCCGCTATTTTCTATCGCTTCGTCACAAATAATATCTTATTTTGTTTGTGTTGATGCGTAGAGTGTTTTAAAACTTATTTGGTGAAGATCGGATGTAAATTGACGGATTTATCAGCTGCCATTTGCCGGAACTCGCGGCATATGCAAGCTTCAAGATATCGCAAAGGAAGTTTGTATGACAGCAAATATCTCCGCTATTTTCTATCGCTTCGTCACAAATAATGTCTTATTTTGTTTGTGTTGATGCGTAGAGTGTTTTAAAACTTATTTGGTGAAGATCGGATGTAAATTGACGGATTTATCAGCTGCCATTTGCCGGAACTCGCGGCATATGCAAGCTTCAAGATATCGCAAAGGAAGTTTGTATGACAGCAAATATCTCCGCTATTTTCTATCGCTTCGTCACAAATAATGTCTTATTTTGTTTGTGTTGATGCGTAGAGTGTTTTAAAACTTATTTGGTGAAGATCGGATGTAAATTGACGGATTTATCAGCTGCCATTTGCCGGAACTCTGGGCAACTCGTGGCATATGCAAGCTTCAAGATATCGCAAAGGAAGTTTGTATGACAGCAAATATCTCCGCTATTTTCTATCGCTTCGTCACAAATAATGTCTTATTTTGTTTGTGTTGATGCGTAGAGTGTTTTAAAACTTATTTGGTGAAGATCGGATGTAAATTGACGGATTTATCAGCTGCCATTTGCCGGAACTCTGGGCAACTCGTGGCATATGCAAGCTTCAAGATATCGCAAAGGAAGTTTGTATGACAGCAAATATCTCCGCTATTTTCTATCGCTTCGTCACAAATAATATCTTATTTTGTTTGTGTTGATGCGTAGAGTGTTTTAAAACTTATTTGGTGAAGATCGGATGTAAATTGACGGATTTATCAGCTGCCATTTGCCGGAACTCTGGGCAACTCGTGGCATATGCAAGCTTCAAGATATCGCAAAGGAAGTTTGTATGACAGCAAATATCTCCGCTATTTTCTATCGCTTCGTCACAAATAATGTCTTATTTTGTTTGTGTTGATGCGTAGAGTGTTTTAAAATTTATTTGGTGAAGAGGATGAATGGATTTATCAGCTGCCATTTGCCGAGGAACTCGCGACATATGCAAGCTTCAAGATATCGCAAAGGAAGTTTGTATGACAGCAAATATCTCCGCTATTTTCTATCGCTTCGTCACAAATAATATCTTATTTTGTTTGTGTTGATGCGTAGAGTGTTTTAAAACTTATTTGGTGAAGATCGGATGTAAATTGACGGATTTATCAGCTGCCATTTGCCGGAACTCTGGGCAACTCGTGGCATATGCAAGCTTCAAGATATCGCAAAGGAAGTTTGTATGACAGCAAATATCTCCGCTATTTTCTATCGCTTCGTCACAAATAATGTCTTATTTTGTTTGTGTTGATGCGTAGAGTGTTTTAAAACTTATTTGGTGAAGATCGGATGTAAATTGACGGATTTATCAGCTGCCATTTGCCGGAACTCTGGGCAACTCGTGGCATATGCAAGCTTCAAGATATCGCAAAGGAAGTTTGTATGACAGCAAATATCTCCGCTTTTTTCTATCGCTTTGTCACAAATAATGTCTTATTTTGTTTGTGTTGTGCGTAGAGTGTTTAAATTTAAGCTTCAAGATATCGCAAAGGAAGTTTGTATGACAGCAAATATCTCCGCTATTTTCTATCGCTTCGTCACAAATAATGTCTCATTTTGTTTGTATTGATGCGTAGAGTGTTTTAAAACTTATTTGGTGAAGATCGGATGTAAATTGACGGATTTATCAGCTGCCATTTGCCGGAACTCTGGGCAACTCGTGGCATATGCAAGCTTCAAGATATCGCAAAGGAAGTTTGTATGACAGCAAATATCTCCGCTATTTTCTATCGCTTCGTCACAAATAATATCTTGTTTTGTTTGTGTTGATGCGTAGAGTGTTTTAAAACTTATTTGGTGAAGATCGGATGTAAATTGACGGATTTATCAGCTGCCATTTGCCGGAACTCTGGGCAACTCGTGGCATATGCAAGCTTCAAGATATCGCAAAGGAAGTTTGTATGACAGCAAATATCTCCGCTATTTTCTATCGCTTCGTCACAAATAATGTCTTATTTTGTTTGTGTTGATGCGTAGAGTGTTTTAAAACTTATTTGGTGAAGATCGGATGTAAATTGACGGATTTATCAGCTGCCATTTGCCGGAACTCTGGGCAACTCGTGGCATATGCAAGCTTCAAGATATCGCAAAGGAAGTTTGTATGACAGCAAATATCTCCGCTTTTTTCTATCGCTTTGTCACAAATAATGTCTTATTTTGTTTGTGTTGATGGTATAAGCTTCAAGATATCGCAAAGGAAGTTTGTATGACAGCAAATATCTCCGCTATTTTCTATCGCTTCGTCACAAATAATGTCTTATTTTGTTTGTGTTGATGCGTAGAGTGTTTTAAAACTTATTTGGTGAAGATCGGATGTAAATTGACGGATTTATCAGCTGCCATTTGCCGGAACTCTGGGCAACTCGTGGCATATGCAAGCTTCAAGATATCGCAAAGGAAGTTTGTATGACAGCAAATATCTCCGCTATTTTCTATCGCTTCGTCACAAATAATATCTTATTTTGTTTGTGTTGATGCGTAGAGTGTTTTAAAACTTATTTGGTGAAGATCGGATGTAAATTGACGGATTTATCAGCTGCCATTTGCCGGAACTCGCGGCATATGCAAGCTTCAAGATATCGCAAAGGAAGTTTGTATGACAGCAAATATCTCCGCCATTTTCTATCGCTTCGTCACAAATAATGTCTTATTTTGTTTGTGTTGATGCGTAGAGTGTTTTAAAACTTATTTGGTGAAGATCGGATGTAAATTGACGGATTTATCAGCTGCCATTTGCCGGAACTCTGGGCAACTCGTGGCATATGCAAGCTTCAAGATATCGCAAAGGAAGTTTGTATGACAGCAAATATCTCCGCTATTTTCTATCGCTTCGTCACAAATAATGTCTTATTTTGTTTGTGTTGATGCGTAGAGTGTTTTAAAACTTATTTGGTGAAGATCGGATGTAAATTGACGGATTTATCAGCTGCCATTTGCCGGAACTCTGGGCAACTCGTGGCATATGCAAGCTTCAAGATATCGCAAAGGAAGTTTGTATGACAGCAAATATCTCCGCTATTTTCTATCGCTTCGTCACAAATAATATCTTGTTTTGTTTGTGTTGATGCGTAGAGTGTTTTAAAACTTATTTGGTGAAGATCGGATGTAAATTGACGGATTTATCAGCTGCCATTTGCCGGAACTCTGGGCAACTCGTGGCATATGCAAGCTTCAAGATATCGCAAAGGAAGTTTGTATGACAGCAAATATCTCCGCTATTTTCTATCGCTTCGTCACAAATAATGTCTTATTTTGTTTGTGTTGATGCGTAGAGTGTTTTAAAACTTATTTGGTGAAGATCGGATGTAAATTGACGGATTTATCAGCTGCCATTTGCCGGAACTCTGGGCAACTCGTGGCATATGCAAGCTTCAAGATATCGCAAAGGAAGTTTGTATGACAGCAAATATCTCCGCTTTTTTCTATCGCTTTGTCACAAATAATGTCTTATTTTGTTTGTGTTGATGTAATTTAAGCTTCAAGATATCGCAAAGGAAGTTTGTATGACAGCAAATATCTCCGCTATTTTCTATCGCTTCGTCACAAATAATGTCTTATTTTGTTTGTGTTGATGCGTAGAGTGTTTTAAAACTTATTTGGTGAAGATCGGATGTAAATTGACGGATTTATCAGCTGCCATTTGCCGGAACTCTGGGCAACTCGTGGCATATGCAAGCTTCAAGATATCGCAAAGGAAGTTTGTATGACAGCAAATATCTCCGCTATTTTCTATCGCTTCGTCACAAATAATATCTTATTTTGTTTGTGTTGATGCGTAGAGTGTTTTAAAACTTATTTGGTGAAGATCGGATGTAAATTGACGGATTTATCAGCTGCCATTTGCCGGAACTCGCGGCATATGCAAGCTTCAAGATATCGCAAAGGAAGTTTGTATGACAGCAAATATCTCCGCTATTTTCTATCGCTTCGTCACAAATAATGTCTTATTTTGTTTGTGTTGATGCGTAGAGTGTTTTAAAACTTATTTGGTGAAGATCGGATGTAAATTGACGGATTTATCAGCTGCCATTTGCCGGAACTCTGGGCAACTCGTGGCATATGCAAGCTTCAAGATATCGCAAAGGAAGTTTGTATGACAGCAAATATCTCCGCTATTTTCTATCGCTTCGTCACAAATAATATCTTATTTTGTTTGTGTTGATGCGTAGAGTGTTTTAAAACTTATTTGGTGAAGATCGGATGTAAATTGACGGATTTATCAACTGCCATTTGCCGGAACTCGCGGCAAATGCAATCTTCAAGATGCATTTGCAATCTTCAAGATATCGCAAAGGAAGTTTGTATGACAGCAAATATCTCCGCTCTATGCAATCTTCAAGATATCGCAAAGGAAGTTTGTATGACAGCAAATATCTCCGCTATTTTTTATCGCTTCGTCACAAATAATATCTTATTTTGTTTGTGTTGATGCGTAGAGTGTTTTAAAACTTATTTGGTGAAGATCGGATATAAATTGACGGATTTATCAGCTGCCATTTGCCGGAACTCGGCGGCATATGCAAGCTTCAAGATATCGCAAAGGAAGTTTGTATGACAGCAAATATCTCCGCTATTTTCTATCGCTTCGTCACAAATAATGTCTTATTTTGTTTGTGTTGATGCGTAGAGTGTTTTAAAACTTATTTGGTGAAGATCGGATGTAAATTGACGGATTTATCAGCTGCCATTTGCCGGAACTCTGGGCAACTCGTGGCATATGCAAGCTTCAAGATATCGCAAAGGAAGTTTGTATGACAGCAAATATCTCCGCTATTTTCTATCGCTTCGTCACAAATAATGTCTTATTTTGTTTGTGTTGATGCGTAGAGTGTTTTAAAACTTATTTGGTGAAGATCGGATGTAAATTGACGGATTTATCAGCTGCCATTTGCCGGAACTCGCGGCATATGCAAGCTTCAAGATATCGCAAAGGAAGTTTGTATGACAGCAAATATCTCCGCTATTTTCTATCGCTTCGTCACAAATAATGTCTTATTTTGTTTGTGTTGATGCGTAGAGTGTTTTAAAACTTATTTGGTGAAGATCGGATGTAAATTGACGGATTTATCAGCTGCCATTTGCCGGAACTCTGGGCAACTCGTGGCATATGCAAGCTTCAAGATATCGCAAAGGAAGTTTGTATGACAGCAAATATCTCCGCTATTTTCTATCGCTTCGTCACAAATAATATCTTATTTTGTTTGTGTTGATGCGTAGAGTGTTTTAAAACTTATTTGGTGAAGATCGGATGTAAATTGACGGATTTATCAGCTGCCATTTGCCGGAACTCGGGCAACTCGGGCATATGCAAGCTTCAAGATATCGCAAAGGAAGTTTGTATGACAGCAAATATCTCCGCTATTTTCTATCGCTTCGTCACAAATAATGTCTTATTGTGTTTGTGTTGATGCGTAGAGTGTTTTAAAACTTATTTGGTGAAGATCGGATGTAAATTGACGGATTTATCAGCTGCCATTTGCCGGAACTCTGGGCAACTCGTGGCATATGCAAGCTTCAAGATATCGCAAAGGAAGTTTGTATGACAGCAAATATCTCCGCTATTTTCTATCGCTTCGTCACAAATAATGTCTTATTTTGTTTGTGTTGATGCGTAGAGTGTTTTAAAACTTATTTGGTGAAGATCGGATGTAAATTGACGGATTTATCAGCTGCCATTTGCCGGAACTCTGGGCAACTCGTGGCATATGCAAGCTTCAAGATATCGCAAAGGAAGTTTGTATGACAGCAAATATCTCCGCTTTTTTCTATCGCTTTGTCACAAATAATGTCTTATTTTGTTTGTGTTGAAGCTTCAAGATATCGCAAAGGAAGTTTGTATGACAGCAAATATCTCCGCTATTTTCTATCGCTTCGTCACAAATAATGTCTTATTTTGTTTGTATTGATGCGTAGAGTGTTTTAAAACTTATTTGGTGAAGATCGGATGTAAATTGACGGATTTATCAGCTGCCATTTGCCGGAACTCTGGGCAACTCGTGGCATATGCAAGCTTCAAGATATCGCAAAGGAAGTTTGTATGACAGCAAATATCTCCGCTATTTTCTATCGCTTCGTCACAAATAATATCTTATTTTGTTTGTGTTGATGCGTAGAGTGTTTTAAAACTTATTTGGTGAAGATCGGATGTAAATTGACGGATTTATCAGCTGCCATTTGCCGGAACTCGCAGGCATATGCAAGCTTCAAGATATCGCAAAGGAAGTTTGTATGACAGCAAATATCTCCGCTATTTTCTATCGCTTCGTCACAAATAATGTCTTATTTTGTTTGTGTTGATGCGTAGAGTGTTTTAAAACTTATTTGGTGAAGATCGGATGTAAATTGACGGATTTATCAGCTGCCATTTGCCGGAACTCTGTGCAACTCGTGGCATATGCAAGCTTCAAGATATCGCAAAGGAAGTTTGTATGACAGCAAATATCTCCGCTATTTTCTATCGCTTCGTCACAAATAATATCTTATTTTGTTTGTGTTGATGCGTAGAGTGTTTTAAAACTTATTTGGTGAAGATCGGATGTAAATTGACGGATTTATCAGCTGCCATTTGCCGGAACTCGCAGGCATATGCAAGCTTCAAGATATCGCAAAGGAAGTTTGTATGACAGCAAATATCTCCGCTATTTTCTATCGCTTCGTCACAAATAATATCTTATTGTGTTTGTGTTGATGCGTAGAGTGTTTTAAAACTTATTTGGTGAAGATCGGATGTAAATTGACGGATTTATCAGCTGCCATTTGCCGGAACTCGGGCGGCATATGCAAGCTTCAAGATATCGCAAAGGAAGTTTGTATGACAGCAAATATCTCCGCTATTTTCTATCGCTTCGTCACAAATAATGTTTTATTTTGTTTGTGTTGATGCGTAGAGTGTTTTAAAACTTATTTGGTGAAGATCGGATGTAAATTGACGGATTTATCAGCTGCCATTTGCCGGAACTCTGGGCAACTCGTGGCATATGCAAGCTTCAAGATATCGCAAAGGAAGTTTGTATGACAGCAAATATCTCCGCTATTTTCTATCGCTTCGTCACAAATAATGTCTTATTTTGTTTGTGTTGATGCGTAGAGTGTTTTAAAACTTATTTGGTGAAGATCGGATGTAAATTGACGGATTTATCAGCTGCCATTTGCCGGAACTCGCAGGCATATGCAAGCTTCAAGATATCGCAAAGGAAGTTTGTATGACAGCAAATATCTCCGCCATTTTCTATCGCTTCGTCACAAATAATGTCTTATTTTGTTTGTGTTGATGCGTAGAGTGTTTTAAAACTTATTTGGTGAAGATCGGATGTAAATTGACGGATTTATCAGCTGCCATTTGCCGGAACTCTGGGCAACTCGTGGCATATGCAAGCTTCAAGATATCGCAAAGGAAGTTTGTATGACAGCAAATATCTCCGCTATTTTCTATCGCTTCGTCACAAATAATGTCTTATTGTGTTTGTGTTGATGCGTAGAGTGTTTTAAAACTTATTTGGTGAAGATCGGATGTAAATTGACGGATTTATCAGCTGCCATTTGCCGGAACTCGCGGCATATGCAAGCTTCAAGATATCGCAAAGGAAGTTTGTATGACAGCAAATATCTCCGCTATTTTCTATCGCTTCGTCACAAATAATGTCTTATTGTGTTTGTGTTGATGCGTAGAGTGTTTTAAAACTTATTTGGTGAAGATCGGATGTAAATTGACGGATTTATCAGCTGCCATTTGCCGGAACTCTGGCAATGGGCATATGCAAGCTTCAAGATATCGCAAAGGAAGTTTGTATGACAGCAAATATCTCCGCTATTTTCTATCGCTTCGTCACAAATAATGTCTTATTTTGTTTGTGTTGATGCGTAGAGTGTTTTAAAACTTATTTGGTGAAGATCGGATGTAAATTGACGGATTTATCAGCTGCCATTTGCCGGAACTCTGGGCAACTCGTGGCATATGCAAGCTTCAAGATATCGCAAAGGAAGTTTGTATGACAGCAAATATCTCCGCTATTTTCTATCGCTTCGTCACAAATAATATCTTATTTTGTTTGTGTTGATGCGTAGAGTGTTTTAAAACTTATTTGGTGAAGATCGGATGTAAATTGACGGATTTATCAGCTGCCATTTGCCGGAACTCGCGGCATATGCAAGCTTCAAGATATCGCAAAGGAAGTTTGTATGACAGCAAATATCTCCGCTATTTTCTATCGCTTCGTCACAAATAATGTCTTATTGTGTTTGTGTTGATGCGTAGAGTGTTTTAAAACTTATTTGGTGAAGATCGGATGTAAATTGACGGATTTATCAGCTGCCATTTGCCGGAACTCTGGGCAACTCGTGGCATATGCAAGCTTCAAGATATCGCAAAGGAAGTTTGTATGACAGCAAATATCTCCGCTATTTTCTATCGCTTCGTCACAAATAATGTCTTATTTTGTTTGTGTTGATGCGTAGAGTGTTTTAAAACTTATTTGGTGAAGATCGGATGTAAATTGACGGATTTATCAGCTGCCATTTGCCGGAACTCGCGGCATATGCAAGCTTCAAGATATCGCAAAGGAAGTTTGTATGACAGCAAATATCTCCGCTATTTTCTATCGCTTCGTCACAAATAATGTCTTATTGTGTTTGTGTTGATGCGTAGAGTGTTTTAAAACTTATTTGGTGAAGATCGGATGTAAATTGACGGATTTATCAGCTGCCATTTGCCGGAACTCTGGGCAACTCGTGGCATATGCAAGCTTCAAGATATCGCAAAGGAAGTTTGTATGACAGCAAATATCTCCGCTATTTTCTATCGCTTCGTCACAAATAATATCTTATTTTGTTTGTGTTGATGCGTAGAGTGTTTTAAAACTTATTTGGTGAAGATCGGATGTAAATTGACGGATTTATCAGCTGCCATTTGCCGGAACTCGGCAGGCATATGCAAGCTTCAAGATATCGCAAAGGACGTTTGTATGACAGCAAATATCTCCGCTGTTTTCTATCGCTTTGTCACAAATAATGTCTTATTTTGTTTGTGTTGAAGCTTCAAGATATCGCAAAGGAAGTTTGTATGACAGCAAATATCTCCGCTATTTTCTATCGCTTCGTCACAAATAATGTCTTATTTTGTTTGTGTTGATGCGTAGAGTGTTTTAAAACTTATTTGGTGAAGATCGGATGTAAATTGACGGATTTATCAGCTGCCATTTGCCGGAACTCTGGGCAACTCGTGGCATATGCAAGCTTCAAGATATCGCAAAGGAAGTTTGTATGACAGCAAATATCTCCGCTATTTTCTATCGCTTCGTCACAAATAATATCTTATTTTGTTTGTGTTGATGCGTAGAGTGTTTTAAAACTTATTTGGTGAAGATCGGATGTAAATTGACGGATTTATCAGCTGCCATTTGCCGGAACTCTGGGCAACTCGTGGCATATGCAAGCTTCAAGATATCGCAAAGGAAGTTTGTATGACAGCAAATATCTCCGCTGTTTTCTATCGCTTTGTCACAAATAATGTCTTATTTTGTTTGTGTTGAAGCTTCAAGATATCGCAAAGGAAGTTTGTATGACAGCAAATATCTCCGCTATTTTCTATCGCTTCGTCACAAATAATGTCTTATTTTGTTTGTGTTGATGCGTAGAGTGTTTTAAAACTTATTTGGTGAAGATCGGATGTAAATTGACGGATTTATCAGCTGCCATTTGCCGGAACTCTGGGCAACTCGTGGCATATGCAAGCTTCAAGATATCGCAAAGGAAGTTTGTATGACAGCAAATACCTCCGCTATTTTCTATCGCTTCGTCACAAATAATGTCTTATTTTGTTTGTGTTGATGCGTAGAGTGTTTTAAAACTTATTTGGTGAAGATCGGATGTAAATTGACGGATTTATCAGCTGCCATTTGCCGGAACTCGCGGCATATGCAAGCTTCAAGATATCGCAAAGGAAATTTGTATGACAGCAAATATCTCCGCTATTTTCTATCGCTTCGTCACAAATAATGTCTTATTGTGTTTGTGTTGATGCGTAGAGTGTTTTAAAACTTATTTGGTGAAGATCGGATGTAAATTGACGGATTTATCAGCTGCCATTTGCCGGAACTCTGGGCAACTCGTGGCATATGCAAGCTTCAAGATATCGCAAAGGAAGTTTGTATGACAGCAAATATCTCCGCTATTTTCTATCGCTTCGTCACAAATAATATCTTATTTTGTTTGTGTTGATGCGTAGAGTGTTTTAAAACTTATTTGGTGAAGATCGGATGTAAATTGACGGATTTATCAGCTGCCATTTGCCGGAACTCGCGGCATATGCAAGCTTCAAGATATCGCAAAGGAAGTTTGTATGACAGCAAATATCTCCGCTGTTTTCTATCGCTTTGTCACAAATAATGTCTTATTTTGTTTGTGTTGAAGCTTCAAGATATCGCAAAGGAAGTTTGTATGACAGCAAATATCTCCGCTATTTTCTATCGCTTCGTCACAAATAATGTCTTATTTTGTTTGTGTTGATGCGTAGAGTGTTTTAAAACTTATTTGGTGAAGATCGGATGTAAATTGACGGATTTATCAGCTGCCATTTGCCGGAACTCTGGGCAACTCGTGGCATATGCAAGCTTCAAGATATCGCAAAGGAAGTTTGTATGACAGCAAATATCTCCGCTATTTTCTATCGCTTCGTCACAAATAATATCTTGTTTTGTTTGTGTTGATGCGTAGAGTGTTTTAAAACTTATTTGGTGAAGATCGGATGTAAATTGACGGATTTATCAGCTGCCATTTGCCGGAACTCTGGGCAACTCGTGGCATATGCAAGCTTCAAGATATCGCAAAGGAAGTTTGTATGACAGCAAATATCTCCGCTGTTTTCTATCGCTTCGTCACAAATAATGTCTTATTTTGTTTGTGTTGAAGCTTCAAGATATCGCAAAGGAAGTTTGTATGACAGCAAATATCTCCGCTATTTTCTATCGCTTCGTCACAAATAATGTCTTATTTTGTTTGTGTTGATGCGTAGAGTGTTTAATAACTTATTTGGTGAAGATCGGATGTAAATTGACGGATTTATCAGCTGCCATTTGCCGGAACTCTGGGCAACTCGTGGCATATGCAAGCCTCAAGATATCGCAAAGGAAGTTTGTATGACAGCAAATATCTCCGCTATTTTCTATCGCTTCGTCACAAATAATATCTTATTTTGTTTGTGTTGATGCGTAGAGTGTTTTAAAACTTATTTGGTGAAGATCGGATGTAAATTGACGGATTTATCAGCTGCCATTTGCCGGAACTCTGGGCATATGCAAGCTTCAAGATATCGCAAAGGAAGTTTGTATGACAGCAAATATCTCCGCTATTTTCTATCGCTTCGTCACAAATAATGTCTTATTTTGTTTGTGTTGATGCGTAGAGTGTTTTAAAACTTATTTGGTGAAGATCGGATGTAAATTGACGGATTTATCAGCTGCCATTTGCCGGAACTCGCGGCATATGCAAGCTTCAAGATATCGCAAAGGAAGTTTGTATGACAGCAAATATCTCCGCTATTTTCTATCGCTTCGTCACAAATAATGTCTTATTTTGTTTGTGTTGATGCGTAGAGTGTTTTAAAACTTATTTGGTGAAGATCGGATGTAAATTGACGGATTTATCAGCTGCCATTTGCCGGAACTCTGGGCAACTCGTGGCATATGCAAGCTTCAAGATATCGCAAAGGAAGTTTGTATGACAGCAAATATCTCCGCTATTTTCTATCGCTTCGTCACAAATAATGTCTTATTTTGTTTGTGTTGATGCGTAGAGTGTTTTAAAACTTATTTGGTGAAGATCGGATGTAAATTGACGGATTTATCAGCTGCCATTTGCCGGAACTCTGGGCAACTCGTGGCATATGCAAGCTTCAAGATATCGCAAAGGAAGTTTGTATGACAGCAAATATCTCCGCTATTTTCTATCGCTTCGTCACAAATAATGTCTTATTTTGTTTGTGTTGATGCGTAGAGTGTTTTAAAACTTATTTGGTGAAGATCGGATGTAAATTGACGGATTTATCAGCTGCCATTTGCCGGAACTCTGGGCAACTCGTGGCATATGCAAGCTTCAAGATATCGCAAAGGAAGTTTGTATGACAGCAAATATCTCCGCTATTTTCTATCGCTTCGTCACAAATAATGTCTTATTTTGTTTGTGTTGATGCGTATAGGGTTTTAAAACTTATTTGGTGAAGATCGGATGTAAATTGACGGATTTATCAGCTGCCATTTGCCGGAACTCGCGGCATATGCAAGCTTCAAGATATCGCAAAGGAAGTTTGTATGACAGCAAATATCTCCGCTATTTTCTATCGCTTCGTCACAAATAATATCTTATTGTGTTTGTGTTGATGCGTAGAGTGTTTTAAAACTTATTTGGTGAAGATCGGATGTAAATTGACGGATTTATCAGCTGCCATTTGCCGGAACTCGGGCGGCATATGCAAGCTTCAAGATATCGCAAAGGAAGTTTGTATGACAGCAAATATCTCCGCTATTTTCTATCGCTTCGTCACAAATAATGTCTTATTTTGTTTGTGTTGATGCGTAGAGTGTTTTAAAACTTATTTGGTGAAGATCGGATGTAAATTGACGGATTTATCAGCTGCCATTTGCCGGAACTCTGGGCAACTCGTGGCATATGCAAGCTTCAAGATATCGCAAAGGAAGTTTGTATGACAGCAAATATCTCCGCTATTTTCTATCGCTTCGTCACAAATAATGTCTTATTTTGTTTGTGTTGATGCGTAGAGTGTTTTAAAACTTATATGGTGAAGATCGGATGTAAATTGACGGATTTATCAGCTGCCATTTGCCGGAACTCGCGGCATATGCAAGCTTCAAGATATCGCAAAGGAAGTTTGTATGACAGCAAATATCTCCGCCATTTTCTATCGCTTCGTCACAAATAATGTCTTATTTTGTTTGTGTTGATGCGTAGAGTGTTTTAAAACTTATTTGGTGAAGATCGGATGTAAATTGACGGATTTATCAGCTGCCATTTGCCGGAACTCTGGGCAACTCGTGGCATATGCAAGCTTCAAGATATCGCAAAGGAAGTTTGTATGACAGCAAATATCTCCGCTATTTTCTATCGCTTCGTCACAAATAATATCTTATTTTGTTTGTGTTGATGCGTAGAGTGTTTTAAAACTTATTTGGTGAAGATCGGATGTAAATTGACGGATTTATCAGCTGCCATTTGCCGGAACTCGGGCGGCATATGCAAGCTTCAAGATATCGCAAAGGAAGTTTGTATGACAGCAAATATCTCCGCTATTTTCTATCGCTTCGTCACAAATAATATCTTATTGTGTTTGTGTTGATGCGTAGAGTGTTTTAAAACTTATTTGGTGAAGATCGGATGTAAATTGACGGATTTATCAGCTGCCATTTGCCGGAACTCTGGGCAACTCGTGGCATATGCAAGCTTCAAGATATCGCAAAGGAAGTTTGTATGACAGCAAATATCTCCGCTATTTTCTATCGCTTCGTCACAAATAATATCTTATTTTGTTTGTGTTGATGCGTAGAGTGTTTTAAAACTTATTTGGTGAAGATCGGATGTAAATTGACGGATTTATCAGCTGCCATTTGCCGGAACTCGCGGCATATGCAAGCTTCAAGATATCGCAAAGGAAGTTTGTATGACAGCAAATATCTCCGCTATTTTCTATCGCTTCGTCACAAATAATATCTTATTGTGTTTGTGTTGATGCGTAGAGTGTTTTAAAACTTATTTGGTGAAGATCGGATGTAAATTGACGGATTTATCAGCTGCCATTTGCCGGAACTCTGGGCAACTCGTGGCATATGCAAGCTTCAAGATATCGCAAAGGAAGTTTGTATGACAGCAAATATCTCCGCTATTTTCTATCGCTTCGTCACAAATAATGTCTTATTGTGTTTGTGTTGATGCGTAGAGTGTTTTAAAACTTATTTGGTGAAGATCGGATGTAAATTGACGGATTTATCAGCTGCCATTTACCGGAACTCTGGGCAACTCGTGGCATATGCAAGCTTCAAGATATCGCAAAGGAAGTTTGTATGACAGCAAATATCTCCGCTATTTTCTATCGCTTCGTCACAAATAATGTCTTATTGTGTTTGTGTTGATGCGTAGAGTGTTTTAAAACTTATTTGGTGAAGATCGGATGTAAATTGACGGATTTATCAGCTGCCATTTGCCGGAACTCGCGGCATATGCAAGCTTCAAGATATCGCAAAGGAAATTTGTATGACAGCAAATATCTCCGCTATTTTCTATCGCTTCGTCACAAATAATGTCTTATTGTGTTTGTGTTGATGCGTAGAGTGTTTTAAAACTTATTTGGTGAAGATCGGATGTAAATTGACGGATTTATCAGCTGCCATTTGCCGGAACTCTGGGCAACTCGTGGCATATGCAAGCTTCAAGATATCGCAAAGGAAGTTTGTATGACAGCAAATATCTCCGCTATTTTCTATCGCTTCGTCACAAATAATGTCTTATTTTGTTTGTGTTGATGCGTAGAGTGTTTTAAAACTTATTTGGTGAAGATCGGATGTAAATTGACGGATTTATCAGCTGCCATTTGCCGGAACTCGCGGCATATGCAAGCTTCAAGATATCGCAAAGGAAGTTTGTATGACAGCAAATATCTCCGCTATTTTCTATCGCTTCGTCACAAATAATGTCTTATTGTGTTTGTGTTGATGCGTAGAGTGTTTTAAAACTTATTTGGTGAAGATCGGATGTAAATTGACGGATTTATCAGCTGCCATTTGCCGGAACTCTGGGCAACTCGTGGCATATGCAAGCTTCAAGATATCGCAAAGGAAGTTTGTATGACAGCAAATATCTCCGCTATTTTCTATCGCTTCGTCACAAATAATATCTTATTTTGTTTGTGTTGATGCGTAGAGTGTTTTAAAACTTATTTGGTGAAGATCGGATGTAAATTGACGGATTTATCAGCTGCCATTTGCCGGAACTCGCGGCATATGCAAGCTTCAAGATATCGCAAAGGAAGTTTGTATGACAGCAAATATCTCCGCTATTTTCTATCGCTTCGTCACAAATAATATCTTATTGTGTTTGTGTTGATGCGTAGAGTGTTTTAAAACTTATTTGGTGAAGATCGGATGTAAATTGACGGATTTATCAGCTGCCATTTACCGGAACTCTGGGCAACTCGTGGCATATGCAAGCTTCAAGATATCGCAAAGGAAGTTTGTATGACAGCAAATATCTCCGCTATTTTCTATCGCTTCGTCACAAATAATGTCTTATTTTGTTTGTGTTGATGCGTAGAGTGTTTTAAAACTTATTTGGTGAAGATCGGATGTAAATTGACGGATTTATCAGCTGCCATTTGCCGGAACTCTGGGCAACTCGTGGCATATGCAAGCTTCAAGATATCGCAAAGGAAGTTTGTATGACAGCAAATATCTCCGCTATTTTCTATCGCTTCGTCACAAATAATGTCTTATTGTGTTTGTGTTGATGCGTAGAGTGTTTTAAAACTTATTTGGTGAAGATCGGATGTAAATTGACGGATTTATCAGCTGCCATTTGCCGGAACTCGCGGCATATGCAAGCTTCAAGATATCGCAAAGGAAATTTGTATGACAGCAAATATCTCCGCTATTTTCTATCGCTTCGTCACAAATAATGTCTTATTTTGTTTGTGTTGATGCGTAGAGTGTTTTAAAACTTATTTGGTGAAGATCGGATGTAAATTGACGGATTTATCAGCTGCCATTTGCCGGAACTCTGGGCAACTCGTGGCATATGCAAGCTTCAAGATATCGCAAAGGAAGTTTGTATGACAGCAAATATCTCCGCTATTTTCTATCGCTTCGTCACAAATAATGTCTTATTTTGTTTGTGTTGATGCGTAGAGTGTTTTAAAACTTATTTGGTGAAGATCGGATGTAAATTGACGGATTTATCAGCTGCCATTTGCCGGAACTCTGGGCAACTCGTGGCATATGCAAGCTTCAAGATATCGCAAAGGAAGTTTGTATGACAGCAAATATCTCCGCTATTTTCTATCGCTTCGTCACAAATAATGTCTTATTTTGTTTGTGTTGATGCGTAGAGTGTTTTAAAACTTATTTGGTGAAGATCGGATGTAAATTGACGGATTTATCAGCTGCCATTTGCCGGAACTCGGGCGGCATATGCAAGCTTCAAGATATCGCAAAGGAAGTTTGTATGACAGCAAATATCTCCGCTATTTTCTATCGCTTCGTCACAAATAATGTCTTATTTTGTTTGTGTTGATGCGTAGAGTGTTTTAAAACTTATTTGGTGAAGATCGGATGTAAATTGACGGATTTATCAGCTGCCATTTGCCGGAACTCTGGGCAACTCGTGGCATATGCAAGCTTCAAGATATCGCAAAGGAAGTTTGTATGACAGCAAATATCTCCGCTATTTTCTATCGCTTCGTCACAAATAATGTCTTATTTTGTTTGTGTTGATGCGTAGAGTGTTTTAAAACTTATTTGGTGAAGATCGGATGTAAATTGACGGATTTATCAGCTGCCATTTGCCGGAACTCTGGGCAACTGGGCATATGCAAGCTTCAAGATATCGCAAAGGAAGTTTGTATGACAGCAAATATCTCCGCTATTTTCTATCGCTTCGTCACAAATAATGTCTTATTTTGTTTGTGTTGATGCGTAGAGTGTTTTAAAACTTATTTGGTGAAGATCGGATGTAAATTGACGGATTTATCAGCTGCCATTTGCCGGAACTCGCGGCATATGCAAGCTTCAAGATATCGCAAAGGAAGTTTGTATGACAGCAAATATCTCCGCTATTTTCTATCGCTTCGTCACAAATAATGTCTTATTTTGTTTGTGTTGATGCGTAGAGTGTTTTAAAACTTATTTGGTGAAGATCGGATGTAAATTGACGGATTTATCAGCTGCCATTTGCCGGAACTCGGGCGGCATATGCAAGCTTCAAGATATCGCAAAGGAAGTTTGTATGACAGCAAATATCTCCGCTATTTTCTATCGCTTCGTCACAAATAATGTCTTATTTTGTTTGTGTTGATGCGTAGAGTGTTTTAAAACTTATTTGGTGAAGATCGGATGTAAATTGACGGATTTATCAGCTGCCATTTGCCGGAACTCGCGGCATATGCAAGCTTCAAGATATCGCAAAGGAAGTTTGTATGACAGCAAATATCTCCGCTATTTTCTATCGCTTCGTCACAAATAATGTCTTATTTTGTTTGTGTTGATGCGTAGAGTGTTTTAAAACTTATTTGGTGAAGATCGGATGTAAATTGACGGATTTATCAGCTGCCATTTGCCGGAACTCGCGGCATATGCAAGCTTCAAGATATCGCAAAGGAAGTTTGTATGACAGCAAATATCTCCGCTATTTTCTATCGCTTCGTCACAAATAATGTCTTATTTTGTTTGTGTTGATGCGTAGAGTGTTTTAAAACTTATTTGGTGAAGATCGGATGTAAATTGACGGATTTATCAGCTGCCATTTGCCGGAACTCTGGGCAACTCGTGGCATATGCAAGCTTCAAGATATCGCAAAGGAAGTTTGTATGACAGCAAATATCTCCGCTATTTTCTATCGCTTCGTCACAAATAATGTCTTATTGTGTTTGTGTTGATGCGTAGAGTGTTTTAAAACTTATTTGGTGAAGATCGGATGTAAATTGACGGATTTATCAGCTGCCATTTGCCGGAACTCTGGGCTGGCATATGCAAGCTTCAAGATATCGCAAAGGAAGTTTGTATGACAGCAAATATCTCCGCTATTTTCTATCGCTTCGTCACAAATAATGTCTTATTTTGTTTGTGTTGATGCGTAGAGTGTTTTAAAACTTATTTGGTGAAGATCGGATGTAAATTGACGGATTTATCAGCTGCCATTTGCCGGAACTCTGGGCAACTCGTGGCATATGCAAGCTTCAAGATATCGCAAAGGAAGTTTGTATGACAGCAAATATCTCCGCTATTTTCTATCGCTTCGTCACAAATAATATCTTGTTTTGTTTGTGTTGATGCGTAGAGTGTTTTAAAACTTATTTGGTGAAGATCGGATGTAAATTGACGGATTTATCAGCTGCCATTTGCCGGAACTCGCGGCATATGCAAGCTTCAAGATATCGCAAAGGAAGTTTGTATGACAGCAAATATCTCCGCTATTTTCTATCGCTTCGTCACAAATAATGTCTTATTGTGTTTGTGTTGATGCGTAGAGTGTTTTAAAACTTATTTGGTGAAGATCGGATGTAAATTGACGGATTTATCAGCTGCCATTTGCCGGAACTCTGGGCAACTCGTGGCATATGCAAGCTTCAAGATATCGCAAAGGAAGTTTGTATGACAGCAAATATCTCCGCTATTTTCTATCGCTTCGTCACAAATAATGTCTTATTTTGTTTGTGTTGATGCGTAGAGTGTTTTAAAACTTATTTGGTGAAGATCGGATGTAAATTGACGGATTTATCAGCTGCCATTTACCGGAACTCTGGGCAACTCGTGGCATATGCAAGCTTCAAGATATCGCAAAGGAAGTTTGTATGACAGCAAATATCTCCGCTATTTTCTATCGCTTCGTCACAAATAATGTCTTATTTTGTTTGTGTTGATGCGTAGAGTGTTTTAAAACTTATTTGGTGAAGATCGGATGTAAATTGACGGATTTATCAGCTGCCATTTGCCGGAACTCGCGGCATATGCAAGCTTCAAGATATCGCAAAGGAAATTTGTATGACAGCAAATATCTCCGCTATTTTCTATCGCTTCGTCACAAATAATGTCTTATTGTGTTTGTGTTGATGCGTAGAGTGTTTTAAAACTTATTTGGTGAAGATCGGATGTAAATTGACGGATTTATCAGCTGCCATTTGCCGGAACTCTGGGCAACTCGTGGCATATGCAAGCTTCAAGATATCGCAAAGGAAGTTTGTATGACAGCAAATATCTCCGCTATTTTCTATCGCTTCGTCACAAATAATGTCTTATTTTGTTTGTGTTGATGCGTAGAGTGTTTTAAAACTTATTTGGTGAAGATCGGATGTAAATTGACGGATTTATCAGCTGCCATTTGCCGGAACTCTGGGCAATGGGCATATGCAAGCTTCAAGATATCGCAAAGGAAGTTTGTATGACAGCAAATATCTCCGCTATTTTCTATCGCTTCGTCACAAATAATGTCTTATTTTGTTTGTGTTGATGCGTAGAGTGTTTTAAAACTTATTTGGTGAAGATCGGATGTAAATTGACGGATTTATCAGCTGCCATTTGCCGGAACTCTGGGCAACTCGTGGCATATGCAAGCTTCAAGATATCGCAAAGGAAGTTTGTATGACAGCAAATATCTCCGCTATTTTCTATCGCTTCGTCACAAATAATGTCTTATTTTGTTTGTGTTGATGCGTAGAGTGTTTTAAAACTTATTTGGTGAAGATCGGATGTAAATTGACGGATTTATCAGCTGCCATTTGCCGGAACTCGCGGCATATGCAAGCTTCAAGATATCGCAAAGGAAATTTGTATGACAGCAAATATCTCCGCTATTTTCTATCGCTTCGTCACAAATAATGTCTTATTTTGTTTGTGTTGATGCGTAGAGTGTTTTAAAACTTATTTGGTGAAGATCGGATGTAAATTGACGGATTTATCAGCTGCCATTTGCCGGAACTCTGGGCAACTCGTGGCATATGCAAGCTTCAAGATATCGCAAAGGAAGTTTGTATGACAGCAAATATCTCCGCTATTTTCTATCGCTTCGTCACAAATAATGTCTTATTTTGTTTGTGTTGATGCGTAGAGTGTTTTAAAACTTATTTGGTGAAGATCGGATGTAAATTGACGGATTTATCAGCTGCCATTTGCCGGAACTCGCGGCATATGCAAGCTTCAAGATATCGCAAAGGAAGTTTGTATGACAGCAAATATCTCCGCTATTTTCTATCGCTTCGTCACAAATAATGTCTTATTTTGTTTGTGTTGATGCGTAGAGTGTTTTAAAACTTATTTGGTGAAGATCGGATGTAAATTGACGGATTTATCAGCTGCCATTTGCCGGAACTCTGGGCAACTCGTGGCATATGCAAGCTTCAAGATATCGCAAAGGAAGTTTGTATGACAGCAAATATCTCCGCTATTTTCTATCGCTTCGTCACAAATAATGTCTTATTTTGTTTGTGTTGATGCGTAGAGTGTTTTAAAACTTATTTGGTGAAGATCGGATGTAAATTGACGGATTTATCAGCTGCCATTTGCCGGAACTCTGGGCGGGCATATGCAAGCTTCAAGATATCGCAAAGGAAGTTTGTATGACAGCAAATATCTCCGCTATTTTCTATCGCTTCGTCACAAATAATGTCTTATTTTGTTTGTGTTGATGCGTAGAGTGTTTTAAAACTTATTTGGTGAAGATCGGATGTAAATTGACGGATTTATCAGCTGCCATTTGCCGGAACTCGGGCATGGCATATGCAAGCTTCAAGATATCGCAAAGGAAGTTTGTATGACAGCAAATATCTCCGCTATTTTCTATCGCTTCGTCACAAATAATGTCTTATTTTGTTTGTGTTGATGCGTAGAGTGTTTTAAAACTTATTTGGTGAAGATCGGATGTAAATTGACGGATTTATCAGCTGCCATTTGCCGGAACTCTGGGCAGGCATATGCAAGCTTCAAGATATCGCAAAGGAAGTTTGTATGACAGCAAATATCTCCGCTATTTTCTATCGCTTCGTCACAAATAATGTCTTATTTTGTTTGTGTTGATGCGTAGAGTGTTTTAAAACTTATTTGGTGAAGATCGGATGTAAATTGACGGATTTATCAGCTGCCATTTGCCGGAACTCGCGGCATATGCAAGCTTCGAGATATCGCAAAGGAAGTTTGTATGACAGCAAATATCTCCGCTATTTTCTATCGCTTCGTCACAAATAATGTCTTATTTTGTTTGTGTTGATGCGTAGAGTGTTTTAAAACTTATTTGGTGAAGATCGGATGTAAATTGACGGATTTATCAGCTGCCATTTGCCGGAACTCTGGGCAACTCGTGGCATATGCAAGCTTCAAGATATCGCAAAGGAAGTTTGTATGACAGCAAATATCTCCGCTATTTTCTATCGCTTCGTCACAAATAATGTCTTATTTTGTTTGTGTTGATGCGTAGAGTGTTTTAAAACTTATTTGGTGAAGATCGGATGTAAATTGACGGATTTATCAGCTGCCATTTGCCGGAACTCTGGGCAACTCGTGGCATATGCAAGCTTCAAGATATCGCAAAGGAAGTTTGTATGACAGCAAATATCTCCGCTATTTTCTATCGCTTCGTCACAAATAATGTCTTATTGTGTTTGTGTTGATGCGTAGAGTGTTTTAAAACTTATTTGGTGAAGATCGGATGTAAATTGACGGATTTATCAGCTGCCATTTGCCGGAACTCTGGGCAACTCGTGGCATATGCAAGCTTCAAGATATCGCAAAGGAAGTTTGTATGACAGCAAATATCTCCGCTATTTTCTATCGCTTCGTCACAAATAATGTCTTATTTTGTTTGTGTTGATGCGTAGAGGGTTTTAAAACTTATTTGGTGAAGATCGGATGTAAATTGACGGATTTATCAGCTGCCATTTGCCGGAACTCGCGGCATATGCAAGCTTCAAGATATCGCAAAGGAAGTTTGTATGACAGCAAATATCTCCGCTATTTTCTATCGCTTCGTCACAAATAATGTCTTATTTTGTTTGTGTTGATGCGTAGAGTGTTTTAAAACTTATTTGGTGAAGATCGGATGTAAATTGACGGATTTATCAGCTGCCATTTGCCGGAACTCGCGGCATATGCAAGCTTCAAGATATCGCAAAGGAAGTTTGTATGACAGCAAATATCTCCGCTATTTTCTATCGCTTCGTCACAAATAATGTCTTATTTTGTTTGTGTTGATGCGTAGAGTGTTTTAAAACTTATTTGGTGAAGATCGGATGTAAATTGACGGATTTATCAGCTGCCATTTGCCGGAACTCTGGGCAATGGGCATATGCAAGCTTCAAGATATCGCAAAGGAAGTTTGTATGACAGCAAATATCTCCGCTATTTTCTATCGCTTCGTCACAAATAATGTCTTATTTTGTTTGTGTTGATGCGTAGAGTGTTTTAAAACTTATTTGGTGAAGATCGGATGTAAATTGACGGATTTATCAGCTGCCATTTGCCGGAACTCTGGGCATATGCAAGCTTCAAGATATCGCAAAGGAAGTTTGTATGACAGCAAATATCTCCGCTATTTTCTATCGCTTCGTCACAAATAATGTCTTATTTTGTTTGTGTTGATGCGTAGAGTGTTTTAAAACTTATTTGGTGAAGATCGGATGTAAATTGACGGATTTATCAGCTGCCATTTGCCGGAACTCTGGGCAACTCGTGGCATATGCAAGCTTCAAGATATCGCAAAGGAAGTTTGTATGACAGCAAATATCTCCGCTATTTTCTATCGCTTCGTCACAAATAATGTCTTATTTTGTTTGTGTTGATGCGTAGAGTGTTTTAAAACTTATTTGGTGAAGATCGGATGTAAATTGACGGATTTATCAGCTGCCATTTGCCGGAACTCGCGGCATATGCAAGCTTCAAGATATCGCAAAGGAAGTTTGTATGACAGCAAATATCTCCGCTATTTTCTATCGCTTCGTCACAAATAATGTCTTATTTTGTTTGTGTTGATGCGTAGAGTGTTTTAAAACTTATTTGGTGAAGATCGGATGTAAATTGACGGATTTATCAGCTGCCATTTGCCGGAACTCTGGGCAACTCGTGGCATATGCAAGCTTCAAGATATCGCAAAGGAAGTTTGTATGACAGCAAATATCTCCGCTATTTTCTATCGCTTCGTCACAAATAATGTCTTATTTTGTTTGTGTTGATGCGTAGAGTGTTTTAAAACTTATTTGGTGAAGATCGGATGTAAATTGACGGATTTATCAGCTGCCATTTGCCGGAACTCGCGGCATATGCAAGCTTCAAGATATCGCAAAGGAAGTTTGTATGACAGCAAATATCTCCGCTATTTTCTATCGCTTCGTCACAAATAATGTCTTATTGTGTTTGTGTTGATGCGTAGAGTGTTTTAAAACTTATTTGGTGAAGATCGGATGTAAATTGACGGATTTATCAGCTGCCATTTGCCGGAACTCTGGGCAACTCGTGGCATATGCAAGCTTCAAGATATCGCAAAGGAAGTTTGTATGACAGCAAATATCTCCGCTATTTTCTATCGCTTCGTCACAAATAATATCTTATTTTGTTTGTGTTGATGCGTAGAGTGTTTTAAAACTTATTTGGTGAAGATCGGATGTAAATTGACGGATTTATCAGCTGCCATTTGCCGGAACTCGCGGCATATGCAAGCTTCAAGATATCGCAAAGGAAGTTTGTATGACAGCAAATATCTCCGCTATTTTCTATCGCTTCGTCACAAATAATATCTTATTGTGTTTGTGTTGATGCGTAGAGTGTTTTAAAACTTATTTGGTGAAGATCGGATGTAAATTGACGGATTTATCAGCTGCCATTTGCCGGAACTCTGGGCAACTCGTGGCATATGCAAGCTTCAAGATATCGCAAAGGAAGTTTGTATGACAGCAAATATCTCCGCTATTTTCTATCGCTTCGTCACAAATAATGTCTTATTGTGTTTGTGTTGATGCGTAGAGTGTTTTAAAACTTATTTGGTGAAGATCGGATGTAAATTGACGGATTTATCAGCTGCCATTTGCCGGAACTCTGGGCAACTCGTGGCATATGCAAGCTTCAAGATATCGCAAAGGAAGTTTGTATGACAGCAAATATCTCCGCTATTTTCTATCGCTTCGTCACAAATAATGTCTTATTTTGTTTGTGTTGATGCGTAGAGTGTTTTAAAACTTATTTGGTGAAGATCGGATGTAAATTGACGGATTTATCAGCTGCCATTTGCCGGAACTCGCGGCATATGCAAGCTTCAAGATATCGCAAAGGAAATTTGTATGACAGCAAATATCTCCGCTATTTTCTATCGCTTCGTCACAAATATTGTCTTATTTTGTTTGTGTTGATGCGTAGAGTGTTTTAAAACTTATTTGGTGAAGATCGGATGTAAATTGACGGATTTATCAGCTGCCATTTGCCGGAACTCTGGGCAACTCGTGGCATATGCAAGCTTCAAGATATCGCAAAGGAAGTTTGTATGACAGCAAATATCTCCGCTATTTTCTATCGCTTCGTCACAAATAATGTCTTATTTTGTTTGTGTTGATGCGTAGAGTGTTTTAAAACTTATTTGGTGAAGATCGGATGTAAATTGACGGATTTATCAGCTGCCATTTGCCGGAACTCGCGGCATATGCAAGCTTCAAGATATCGCAAAGGAAGTTTGTATGACAGCAAATATCTCCGCTATTTTCTATCGCTTCGTCACAAATAATGTCTTATTTTGTTTGTGTTGATGCGTAGAGTGTTTTAAAACTTATTTGGTGAAGATCGGATGTAAATTGACGGATTTATCAGCTGCCATTTGCCGGAACTCGCGGCATATGCAAGCTTCAAGATATCGCAAAGGAAGTTTGTATGACAGCAAATATCTCCGCTATTTTCTATCGCTTCGTCACAAATAATGTCTTATTTTGTTTGTGTTGATGCGTATAGGGTTTTAAAACTTATTTGGTGAAGATCGGATGTAAATTGACGGATTTATCAGCTGCCATTTGCCGGAACTCGCGGCATATGCAAGCTTCAAGATATCGCAAAGGAAGTTTGTATGACAGCAAATATCTCCGCTATTTTCTATCGCTTCGTCACAAATAATATCGTAATGTGTTTGTGTTGATGCGTAGAGTGTTTTAAAACTTATTTGGTGAAGATCGGATGTAAATTGACGGATTTATCAGCTGCCATTTGCCGGAACTCGCGGCATATGCAAGCTTCGAGATATCGCAAAGGAAGTTTGTATGACAGCAAATATCTCCGCTATTTTCTATCGCTTCGTCACAAATAATGTTTAATTCTGTTTGTGTTGATGCGTAGAGTGTTTTAAAACTTATATGGTGAAGATCGGATGTAAATTGACGGATTTATCAGCTGCCATTTGCCGGAACTCTGGGCAACTCGTGGCATATGCAAGCTTCAAGATATCGCAAAGGAAGTTTGTATAACAGCAAATATCTCCGCTATTTTCTATCGCTTCGTCACAAATAATGTCTTATTTTGTTTGTGTTGATGCGTAGAGTGTTTTAAAACTTATATGGTGAAGATCGGAGGTAAATTGACGGATTTATCAGCTGCCATTTGCCGGAACTCGCGGCATATGCAAGCTTCAAGATATCGCAAAGGAAGTTTGTATGACAGCAAATATCTCCGCCATTTTCTATCGCTTCGTCACAAATAATGTCTTATTTGTTTGTGTTGATGCGTAGAGTGTTTTAAAACTTATTTGGTGAAGATCGGATGTAAATTGACGGATTTATCAGCTGCCATTTGCCGGAACTCTGGGCAACTCGTGGCATATGCAAGCTTCAAGATATCGCAAAGGAAGTTTGTATGACAGCAAATATCTCCGCTATTTTCTATCGCTTCGTCACAAATAATGTTTAATTCTGTTTGTGTTGATGCGTAGAGTGTTTTAAAACTTATATGGTGAAGATCGGATGTAAATTGACGGATTTATCAGCTGCCATTTGCCGGAACTCTGGGCAACTCGTGGCATATGCAAGCTTCAAGATATCGCAAAGGAAGTTTGTATAACAGCAAATATCTCCGCTATTTTCTATCGCTTCGTCACAAATAATATCTTATTGTGTTTGTGTTGATGCGTAGAGTCCTTTAAAACTTATTTGGTGAAGATCGGATGTAAATTGACGGATTTATCAGCTGCCATTTGCCGGAACTCGCGGCATATGCAAGCTTCAAGATATCGCAAAGGAAGTTTGTATGACAGCAAATATCTCCGCTATTTTCTATCGCTTCGTCACAAATAGTATCTTATTGTGTTTGTGTTGATGCGTAGAGTGTTTTAAAACTTATTTGGTGAAGATCGGATGTAAATTGACGGATTTATCAGCTGCCATTTGCCGGAACTCTGGGCAACTCGTGGCATATGCAAGCTTCAAGATATCGCAAAGGAAGTTTGTATGACAGCAAATATCTCCGCTATTTTCTATCGCTTCGTCACAAATAATATCTTGTTTTGTTTGTGTTGATGCGTAGAGTGTTTTAAAACTTATTTGGTGAAGATCGGATGTAAATTGACGGATTTATCAACTGCCATTTGCCGGAACTCGCGGCATATGCAAGCTTCAAGATATCGCAAAGGAAGTTTGTATGACAGCAAATATCTCCGCTATTTTCTATCGCTTCGTCACAAATAATATCTTATTGTGTTTGTGTTGATGCGTAGAGTGTTTTAAAACTTATTTGGTGAAGATCGGATGTAAATTGACGGATTTATCAGCTGCCATTTCCCGGAACTCTGGGCAACTCGTGGCATATGCAAGCTTCAAGATATCGCAAAGGAAATTTGTATGACAGCAAATATCTCCGCTATTTTCTATCGCTTCGTCACAAATATTGTCTTATTGTGTTTGTGTTGATGCGTAGAGTGTTTTAAAACTTATTTGGTGAAGATCGGATGTAAATTGACGGATTTATCAGCTGCCATTTGCCGGAACTCTGGGCAACTCGTGGCATATGCAAGCTTCAAGATATCGCAAAGGAAGTTTGTATGACAGCAAATATCTCCGCTATTTTCTATCGCTTCGTCACAAATAATGTCTTATTTTGTTTGTGTTGATGCGTAGAGTGTTTTAAAACTTATTTGGTGAAGATTGGATATAAATTGACGGATTTATCAGCTGCCATTTGCCGGAACTCGCGGCATATGCAAGCTTCAAGATATCGCAAAGGAAGTTTGTATGACAGCAAATATCTCCGCTATTTTCTATCGCTTCGTCACAAATAGTATCTTATTGTGTTTGTGTTGATGCGTAGAGTGTTTTAAAACTTATTTGGTGAAGATCGGATGTAAATTGACGGATTTATCAGCTGCCATTTGCCGGAACTCTGGGCAACTCGTGGCATATGCAAGCTTCAAGATATCGCAAAGGAAGTTTGTATGACAGCAAATATCTCCGCTATTTTCTATCGCTTCGTCACAAATAATATCTTATTGTGTTTGTGTTGATGCGTAGAGTGTTTTAAAACTTATTTGGTGAAGATCGGATGTAAATTGACGGATTTATCAGCTGCCATTTACCGGAACTCTGGGCAACTCGCGGCATATGCAAGCTTCAAGATATCGCAAAGGAAGTTTGTATGACAGCAAATATCTCCGCTATTTTCTATCGCTT
>JAWNPH010000098.1:0-124557 GCA_035047645.1 Drosophila merina
CCTTTGCGATAACTTGAAGCTTGCATATGCCGCGAGTTCCGGCAAATGGCAGCTGATAAATCCGTCAATTTACATCCGATCTTCACCAAATAAGTTTTAAAACACTCTACGCATCAACACAAACAAAATAAGACATTATTTGTGACGAAGCGATAAAAAATAGCGGAGATATTTGCTGTCATACAAACTTCCTTTGCGATAACTTGAAACTTGCATATGCCGCGAGTTGCCCAGAGTTATGGCAAATGGCAGCTGATAAATCCGTCAATTTACATCCGATCTTCACCAAATAAGTTTTAAAACACTCTACGCATCAACACAAACAAAATAAGACATTATTTGTGACGAAGCGATTAAAAATAGCGGAGATATTTGCTGCCATACAAACTTTCTTTGCGTTATCTTGAAGCTTGCATATGCCGCGAGTTGCCCAGAGTTATGGCAAATGGCAGCTGATAAATCCGTCAATTTACATCCGATCTTCACCAAACAAGTTTTAAAACACTCTACGCATCAACACAAACAAAATATGCCACGAGTTGCCCAGAGTTATGGCAAATGGCAGCTAATAAATCCGTCAATTTACATCCGATCTTCACCAAATAAGTTTTAAAACACTCTACGCATCAACACAAAAAAAATAAGACATTATTTGTGACGAAGCAATAAAAAATAGCGGAGATATTTGCTGTCATACAAACTTCCTTTGCGATAACTTGAAGCTTGCATATGCCGCGAGTTCCGGCAAATGGCAGCTGATAAATCCGTCAATTTACATCCGATCTTCACCAAATAAGTTTTAAAACACTCTACGCATCAACACAAACAAAATAAGACATTATTTGTGGCGAAGCGATAGAAAACAGCGGAGATATTTGCTGTCATACAAAGTTTCTTTGCGATATCTTGAAGCTTGCATATGCCACGAGTTGCCCAGAGTTATGGCAAATGGCAGCTAATAAATCCGTCAATTTACATCCGATCTTCACCAAATAAGTTTTAAAACACTCTACGCATCAACACAAACAAAATAAGACATTATTTGTGACAAAGCGATAAAAAATAGCGGAGATATTTGCTGTCATACAAACTTCCTTTGCGATATCTTGAAGCTTGCATATGCCGCGAGTTCCGGCAAATGGCAGCTGATAAATCCGTCAATTTACATCCGATCTTCACCAAATAAGTTTTAAAACACTCTACGCGTCAACACAAACAAAATAAGACATTATTTGTGACGAAGCGATAAAAAATAGCGGAGATATTTGCTGTCATACAAACTTCCTTTGCGATAACTTGAAACTTGCATATGCCGCGAGTTTCCCAGAGTTATGGCAAATGGCAGCTGATAAATCCGTCAATTTACATCCGATCTTCACCAAATAAGTTTTAAATCACTCTACGCATCAACACAAACAAAATAAGACATTATTTGTGACGAAGCGATTAAAAATAGCGGAGATATTTGCTGTCATACAAACTTTCTTTGCGATATCTTGAAGCTTGCATATGCCGCGAGTTGCCCAGAGTTATGGCAAATGGCAGCTGATAAATCCGTCAATTTACATCCGATCTTCACCAAATAAGTTTTAAATCACTCTACGCATCAACACAAACAAAATAAGACATTATTTGTGACGAAGCGATAGAAAATAGCGGAGATATTTGCATTCATATAAACTTCCTTTGCGATAACTTGAAGCTTGCATATGCCGCGAGTTCCGGCAAATGGCAGCTGATAAATCCGTCAATTTACATCCGATCTTCACCAAATAAGTTTTAAAACACTCTACGCATCAACACAAACAAAATAAGACATTATTTGTGACGAAGCGATAAAAAATAGCGGAGATATTTGCTGTCATAGAAAGTTCCTTTGCGATATCTTGAAGCTTGCATATGCCACGAGTTGCCCAGAGTTATGGCAAATGGCAGCTGATAAATCCGTCAATTTACATCCGATCTTCACCAAATAAGTTTTAAAACACTCTACGCATCAACACAAACAAAATAAGACATTATTTGTGACGAAGCGATTAAAAATAGCGGAGATATTTGCTGTCATACAAACTTCCTTTGCGATAACTTGAAGCTTGCATATGCCGCGAGTTCCGGCAAATGGCAGCTGATAAATCCGTCAATTTACATCCGATCTTCACCAAATAAGTTTTAAAACACTCTACGCATCAACACAAACAAAATAAGACATTATTTGTGACGAAGCGATAAAAAATAGCGGAGATATTTGCTGTCATACAAACTTCCTTTGCGATAACTTGAAGCTTGCATATGCCGCGAGTTCCGGCAAATGGCAGCTGATAAATCCGTCAATTTACATCCGATCTTCACCAAATAAGTTTTAAAACACTCTACGCATCAACACAAACAAAATAAGACATTATTTGTGACGAAGCGATAGAAAATAGCGGAGATATTTGCTGTCATAGAAAGTTCCTTTGCGATATCTTGAAGCTTGCATATGCCACGAGTTGCCCAGAGTTATGGCAAATGGCAGCTGATAAATCCGTCAATTTACATCCGATCTTCACCAAATAAGTTTTAAAACACTCTACGCATCAACACAAACAAAATAAGACATTATTTGTGACAAAGCGATAAAAAATAGCGGAGATATTTGCTGTCATACAAACTTCCTTTGCGATATCTTGAAGCTTGCATATGCCGCGAGTTCCGGCAAATGGCAGCTGATAAATCCGTCAATTTACATCCGATCTTCACCAAATAAGTTTTAAAACACTCTACGCGTCAACACAAACAAAATAAGACATTATTTGTGACGAAGCGATTAAAAATAGCGGAGATATTTGCTGTCATACAAACTTCCTTTGCGATAACTTGAAACTTGCATATGCCGCGAGTTGCCCAGAGTTATGGCAAATGGCAGCTGATAAATCCGTCAATTTACATCCGATCTTCATCAAATAAGTTTTAAATCACTCTACGCATCAACACAAACAAAATAAGACATTATTTGTGACGAAGCGATTAAAAATAGCGGAGATATTTGCTGTCATACAAACTTTCTTTGCGATATCTTGAAGCTTGCATATGCCGCGAGTTGCCCAGAGTTATGGCAAATGGCAGCTGATAAATCCGTCAATTTACATCCGATCTTCACCAAATAAGTTTTAAAACACTCTACGCATCAACACAAACAAAATAAGACATTATTTGTGACGAAGCGATAGAAAATAGCGGAGATATTTGCTGTCATAGAAAGTTCCTTTGCGATATCTTGAAGCTTGCATATGCCGCGAGTTCCGGCAAATGGCAGCTGATAAATCCGTCAATTTACATCCGATCTTCACCAAATAAGTTTTAAAACACTCTACGCATCAACACAAACAAAATAAGACATTATTTGTGACGAAGCGATTAAAAATAGCGGAGATATTTGCTGCCATACAAACTTTCTTTGCGATATCTTGAAGCTTGCATATGCCGCGAGTTGCCCAGAGTTATGGCAAATGGCAGCTGATAAATCCGTCAATTTACATCCGATCTTCACCAAATAAGTTTTAAAACACTCTACGCGTCAACACAAACAAAATAAGACATTATTTGCGACGAAGCGATAAAAAATAGCGGAGATATTTGCTGTCATACAAAGTTCCTTTGCGATATCTTGAAGCTTGCATATGCTACGAGTTCCGGCAAATGGCAGCTGATAAATCCGTCAATTTACATCCGATCTTCACCAAATAAGTTTTAAAACACTCTACGCATCAACACAAACAAAATAAGACATTATTTGTGACGAAGCGATTAAAAATAGCGGAGATATTTGCATTCATATAAACTTCCTTTGCGATATCTTGAAGCTTGCATATGCCGCGAGTTCCGGCAAATGGCAGCTGATAAATCCGTCAATTTACATCCGATCTTCACCAAATAAGTTTTAAAACACTCTACGCGTCAACACAAACAAAATAAGACATTATTTGCGACGAAGCGATAAAAAATAGCGGAGATATTTGCTGTCATACAAAGTTCCTTTGCGATATCTTGAAGCTTGCATATGCTACGAGTTCCGGCAAATGGCAGCTGATAAATCCGTCAATTTACATCCGATCTTCACCAAATAAGTTTTAAAACACTCTACGCATCAACACAAACAAAATAAGACATTATTTGTGACGAAGCGATTAAAAATAGCGGAGATATTTGCTGTCATACAAACTTCCTTTGCGATAACTTGAAACTTGCATATGCCGCGAGTTGCCCAGAGTTATGGCAAAGGCAGCTGATAAATCCGTCAATTTACATCCGATCTTCACCAAATAAGTTTTAAAACACTCTACGCGTCAACACAAACAAAATAAGACATTATTTGTGACGAAGCGATAAAAAATAGCGGAGATATTTGCTGTCATACAAAGTTCCTTTGCGATATCTTGAAGCTTGCATATGCTACGAGTTCCGGCAAATGGCAGCTGATAAATCCGTCAATTTACATCCGATCTTCACCAAATAAGTTTTAAAACACTCTACGCATCAACACAAACAAAATACGACATTATTTGTGACGAAGCGATAAAAAATAGCGGAGATATTTGCTGTCATACAAACTTCCTTTGCGATAACTTGAAACTTGCATATGCCGCGAGTTGCCCAGAGTTATGGCAAATGGCAGCTGATAAATCCGTCAATTTACATCCGATCTTCACCGAATAAGTTTTAAATCACTCTACGCATCAACACAAACAAAATAAGACATTATTTGTGACGAAGCGATTAAAAATAGCGGAGATATTTGCTGTCATACAAACTTTCTTTGCGATATCTTGAAGCTTGCATATGCCGCGAGTTGCCCAGAGTTATGGCAAATGGCAGCTGATAAATCCGTCAACTTACATCCAATCTTCACCAAATAAGTTTTAAAACACTCTACGCATCAACACAAACAAAATATGCCACGAGTTGCCCAGAGTTATGGCAAATGGCAGCTAATAAATCCGTCAATTTACATCCGATCTTCACCAAATAAGATTTAAAACACTCTACGCATAAACACAAACAAAATAAGACATTATTTGTGACGAAGCGATAAAAAATAGCGGAGATATTTGCTGTCATACAAACTTCCTTTGCGATAACTTGAAGCTTGCATATGCCGCGAGTTCCGGCAAATGGCAGCTGATAAATCCGTCAATTTACATCCGATCTTCACCAAATAAGTTTTAAAACACTCTACGCATCAACACAAACAAAATAAGACATTATTTGTGACGAAGCGATTAAAAATAGCGGAGATATTTGCATTCATATAAACTTCCTTTGCGATATCTTGAAGCTTGCATATGCCGCGAGTTCCGGCAAATGGCAGCTGATAAATCCGTCAATTTACATCCGATCTTCACCAAATAAGTTTTAAAACACTCTACGCATCAACACAAACAAAATAAGACATTATTTGTGACGAAGCGATTAAAAATAGCGGAGATATTTGCTGCCATACAAACTTTCTTTGCGATATCTTGAAGCTTGCATATGCCGCGAGTTGCCCAGAGTTATGGCAAATGGCAGCTGATAAATCCGTCAATTTACATCCGATCTTCACCAAATAAGTTTTAAAACACTCTACGCGTCAACACAAACAAAATAAGACATTATTTGCGACGAAGCGATAAAAAATAGCGGAGATATTTGCTGTCATACAAAGTTCCTTTGCGATATCTTGAAGCTTGCATATGCTACGAGTTCCGGCAAATGGCAGCTGATAAATCCGTCAATTTACATCCGATCTTCACCAAATAAGTTTTAAAACACTCTACGCATCAACACAAACAAAATAAGACATTATTTGTGACGAAGCGATAGAAAATAGCGGAGATATTTGCTGTCATAGAAAGTTCCTTTGCGATATCTTGAAGCTTGCATATGCCGCGAGTTCCGGCAAATGGCAGCTGATAAATCCGTCAATTTACATCCGATCTTCACCAAATAAGTTTTAAAACACTCTACGCGTCAACACAAACAAAATAAGACATTATTTGCGACGAAGCGATAAAAAATAGCGGAGATATTTGCTGTCATACAAAGTTCCTTTGCGATATCTTGAAGCTTGCATATGCTACGAGTTCCGGCAAATGGCAGCTGATAAATCCGTCAATTTACATCCGATCTTCACCAAATAAGTTTTAAAACACTCTACGCATCAACACAAACAAAATAAGACATTATTTGTGACGAAGCGATTAAAAATAGCGGAGATATTTGCTGTCATACAAACTTCCTTTGCGATAACTTGAAACTTGCATATGCCGCGAGTTGCCCAGAGTTATGGCAAAGGCAGCTGATAAATCCGTCAATTTACATCCGATCTTCACCAAATAAGTTTTAAAACACTCTACGCGTCAACACAAACAAAATAAGACATTATTTGTGACGAAGCGATAAAAAATAGCGGAGATATTTGCTGTCATACAAAGTTCCTTTGCGATATCTTGAAGCTTGCATATGCTACGAGTTCCGGCAAATGGCAGCTGATAAATCCGTCAATTTACATCCGATCTTCACCAAATAAGTTTTAAAACACTCTACGCATCAACACAAACAAAATACGACATTATTTGTGACGAAGCGATAAAAAATAGCGGAGATATTTGCTGTCATACAAACTTCCTTTGCGATAACTTGAAACTTGCATATGCCGCGAGTTGCCCAGAGTTATGGCAAATGGCAGCTGATAAATCCGTCAATTTACATCCGATCTTCACCGAATAAGTTTTAAATCACTCTACGCATCAACACAAACAAAATAAGACATTATTTGTGACGAAGCGATTAAAAATAGCGGAGATATTTGCTGTCATACAAACTTTCTTTGCGATATCTTGAAGCTTGCATATGCCGCGAGTTGCCCAGAGTTATGGCAAATGGCAGCTGATAAATCCGTCAACTTACATCCAATCTTCACCAAATAAGTTTTAAAACACTCTACGCATCAACACAAACAAAATATGCCACGAGTTGCCCAGAGTTATGGCAAATGGCAGCTAATAAATCCGTCAATTTACATCCGATCTTCACCAAATAAGATTTAAAACACTCTACGCATAAACACAAACAAAATAAGACATTATTTGTGACGAAGCGATAAAAAATAGCGGAGATATTTGCTGTCATACAAACTTCCTTTGCGATAACTTGAAGCTTGCATATGCCGCGAGTTCCGGCAAATGGCAGCTGATAAATCCGTCAATTTACATCCGATCTTCACCAAATAATTTTTAAAACACTCTACGCATCAACACAAACAAAATAAGACATTATTTGTGACGAAGCGATAAAAAATAGCGGAGATATTTGCTGTCATACAAACTTCCTTTGCGATAACTTGAAACTTGCATATGCCGCGAGTTCCGGCAAATGGCAGCTGATAAATCCGTCAATTTACATCCGATCTTCACCAAATAAGTTTTAAAACACTCTACGCATCAACACAAACAAAATAAGACATTATTTGTGACGAAGCGATAAAAAATAGCGGAGATATTTGCTGTCATACAAACTTCCTTTGCGATAACTTGAAGCTTGCATATGCCGCGAGTTCCGGCAAATGGCAGCTGATAAATCCGTCAATTTACATCCGATCTTCACCAAATAAGTTTTAAAACACTCTACGCATCAACACAAACAAAATAAGACATTATTTGTGACGAAGCGATAGAAAATAGCGGAGATATTTGCTGTCATAGAAAGTTCCTTTGCGATATCTTGAAGCTTGCATATGCCACGAGTTGCCCAGAGTTATGGCAAATGGCAGCTGATAAATCCGTCAATTTACATCCGATCTTCACCAAATAAGTTTTAAAACACTCTACGCATCAACACAAACAAAATAAGACATTATTTGTGACAAAGCGATAAAAAATAGCGGAGATATTTGCTGTCATACAAACTTCCTTTGCGATATCTTGAAGCTTGCATATGCCGCGAGTTCCGGCAAATGGCAGCTGATAAATCCGTCAATTTACATCCGATCTTCACCAAATAAGTTTTAAAACACTCTACGCGTCAACACAAACAAAATAAGACATTATTTGTGACGAAGCGATTAAAAATAGCGGAGATATTTGCTGTCATACAAACTTCCTTTGCGATAACTTGAAACTTGCATATGCCGCGAGTTGCCCAGAGTTATGGCAAATGGCAGCTGATAAATCCGTCAATTTACATCCGATCTTCATCAAATAAGTTTTAAATCACTCTACGCATCAACACAAACAAAATAAGACATTATTTGTGACGAAGCGATTAAAAATAGCGGAGATATTTGCTGTCATACAAACTTTCTTTGCGATATCTTGAAGCTTGCATATGCCGCGAGTTGCCCAGAGTTATGGCAAATGGCAGCTGATAAATCCGTCAATTTACATCCGATCTTCACCAAATAAGTTTTAAAACACTCTACGCATCAACACAAACAAAATAAGACATTATTTGTGACGAAGCGATTAAAAATAGCGGAGATATTTGCATTCATATAAACTTCCTTTGCGATATCTTGAAGCTTGCATATGCCGCGAGTTCCGGCAAATGGCAGCTGATAAATCCGTCAATTTACATCCGATCTTCACCAAATAAGTTTTAAAACACTCTACGCATCAACACAAACAAAATAAGACATTATTTGTGACGAAGCGATTAAAAATAGCGGAGATATTTGCTGCCATACAAACTTTCTTTGCGATATCTTGAAGCTTGCATATGCCGCGAGTTGCCCAGAGTTATGGCAAATGGCAGCTGATAAATCCGTCAATTTACATCCGATCTTCACCAAACAAGTTTTAAAACACTCTACGCATCAACACAAACAAAATATGCCACGAGTTGCCCAGAGTTATGGCAAATGGCAGCTAATAAATCCGTCAATTTACATCCGATCTTCACCAAATAAGTTTTAAAACACTCTACGCATCAACACAAAAAAAATAAGACATTATTTGTGACGAAGCAATAAAAAATAGCGGAGATATTTGCTGTCATACAAACTTCCTTTGCGATAACTTGAAGCTTGCATATGCCGCGAGTTCCGGCAAATGGCAGCTGATAAATCCGTCAATTTACATCCGATCTTCACCAAATAAGTTTTAAAACACTCTACGCATCAACACAAACAAAATAAGACATTATTTGTGGCGAAGCGATAGAAAACAGCGGAGATATTTGCTGTCATACAAAGTTTCTTTGCGATATCTTGAAGCTTGCATATGCCACGAGTTGCCCAGAGTTATGGCAAATGGCAGCTGATAAATCCGTCAATTTACATCCGATCTTCACCAAATAAGTTTTAAATCACTCTACGCATCAACACAAACAAAATAAGACATTATTTGTGACGAAGCGATTAAAAATATCGGAGATATTTGCTGTCATACAAACTTTCTTTGCGATATCTTGAAGCTTGCATATGCCGCGAGTTGCCCAGAGTTATGGCAAATGGCAGCTGATAAATCCGTCAATTTACATCCGATCTTCACCAAATAAGTTTTAAATCACTCTACGCATCAACACAAACAAAATAAGACATTATTTGTGACGAAGCGATAGAAAATAGCGGAGATATTTGCATTCATATAAACTTCCTTTGCGATAACTTGAAGCTTGCATATGCCGCGAGTTCCGGCAAATGGCAGCTGATAAATCCGTCAATTTACATCCGATCTTCACCAAATAAGTTTTAAAACACTCTACGCATCAACACAAACAAAATAAGACATTATTTGTGACGAAGCGATTAAAAATATCGGAGATATTTGCTGTCATACAAACTTTCTTTGCGATATCTTGAAGCTTGCATATGCCGCGAGTTGCCCAGAGTTATGGCAAATGGCAGCTGATAAATCCGTCAATTTACATCCGATCTTCACCAAATAAGTTTTAAATCACTCTACGCATCAACACAAACAAAATAAGACATTATTTGTGACGAAGCGATTAAAAATATCGGAGATATTTGCTGTCATACAAACTTTCTTTGCGATATCTTGAAGCTTGCATATGCCGCGAGTTGCCCAGAGTTATGGCAAATGGCAGCTGATAAATCCGTCAATTTACATCCGATCTTCACCAAATAAGTTTTAAAACACTCTACGCATCAACACAAACAAAATAAGACATTATTTGTGGCGAAGCGATAGAAAACAGCGGAGATATTTGCTGTCATACAAAGTTTCTTTGCGATATCTTGAAGCTTGCATATGCCACGAGTTGCCCAGAGTTATGGCAAATGGCAGCTGATAAATCCGTCAATTTACATCCGATCTTCACCAAATAAGTTTTAAATCACTCTACGCATCAACACAAACAAAATAAGACATTATTTGTGACGAAGCGATTAAAAATATCGGAGATATTTGCTGTCATACAAACTTTCTTTGCGATATCTTGAAGCTTGCATATGCCGCGAGTTGCCCAGAGTTATGGCAAATGGCAGCTGATAAATCCGTCAATTTACATCCGATCTTCACCAAATAAGTTTTAAAACACTCTACGCATCAACACAAACAAAATAAGACACTATTTGTGACGAAGCGATAAAAAATAGCGGAGATATTTGCTGTCATAGAAAGTTCCTTTGCGATATCTTGAAGCTTGCATATGCCACGAGTTGCCCAGAGTTATGGCAAATGGCAGCTGATAAATCCGTCAATTTACATCCGATCTTCACCAAATAAGTTTTAAAACACTCTACGCATCAACACAAACAAAATAAGACATTATTTGTGACGAAGCGATTAAAAATAGCGGAGATATTTGCTGTCATACAAACTTCCTTTGCGATAACTTGAAACTTGCATATGCCACGAGTTGCCCAGAGTTATGGCAAATGGCAGCTGATAAATCCGTCAATTTACATCCGATCTTCACCAAATAAGTTTTAAAACACTCTACGCGTCAACACAAACAAAATAAGACATTATTTGCGACGAAGCGATAAAAAATAGCGGAGATATTTGCTGTCATACAAAGTTCCTTTGCGATATCTTGAAGCTTGCATATGCTACGAGTTCCGGCAAATGGCAGCTGATAAATCCGTCAATTTACATCCGATCTTCACCAAATAAGTTTTAAAACATTCTACGCATCAACACAAACAAAATAAGACATTATTTGTGACGAAGCGATTAAAAATAGCGGACATATTTGCTGTCATACAAACTTCCTTTGCGATAACTTGAAACTTGCATATGCCACGAGTTGCCCAGAGTTATGGCAAATGGCAGCTGATAAATCCGTCAATTTACATCCGATCTTCACCAAATAAGTTTTAAAACACTCTACGCGTCAACACAAACAAAATAAGACATTATTTGCGACGAAGCGATAAAAAATAGCGGAGATATTTGCTGTCATACAAAGTTCCTTTGCGATATCTTGAAGCTTGCATATGCTACGAGTTCCGGCAAATGGCAGCTGATAAATCCGTCAATTTACATCCGATCTTCACCAAATAAGTTTTAAAACACTCTACGCATCAACACAAACAAAATAAGACATTATTTGTGACAAAGCGATAAAAAGTAGCGGAGATATTTGCTGTCATACAAAGTTCCTTTGCGATATCTTGAAGCTTGCATATGCCACGAGTTGCCCAGAGTTATGGCAAATGGCAGCTGATAAATCCGTCAATTTACATCCGATCTTCACCAAATAAGTTTTAAAACACTCTACGCATCAACACAAACAAAATAAGACATTATTTGTGACGAAGCGATTAAAAATAGCGGAGATATTTGCTGTCATACAAACTTCCTTTGCGATAACTTGAAACTTGCATATGCCACGAGTTGCCCAGAGTTATGGCAAATGGCAGCTGATAAATCCGTCAATTTACATCCGATCTTCACCAAATAAGTTTTAAAACACTCTACGCGTCAACACAAACAAAATAAGACATTATTTGCGACGAAGCGATAAAAAATAGCGGAGATATTTGCTGTCATACAAAGTTCCTTTGCGATATCTTGAAGCTTGCATATGCTACGAGTTCCGGCAAATGGCAGCTGATAAATCCGTCAATTTACATCCGATCTTCACCAAATAAGTTTTAAAACACTCTACGCATCAACACAAACAAAATAAGACATTATTTGTGACGAAGCGATAAAAAGTAGCGGAGATATTTGCTGTCATACAAAGTTCCTTTGCGATATCTTGAAGCTTGCATATGCCACGAGTTGCCCAGAGTTATGGCAAATGGCAGCTGATAAATCCGTCAATTTACATCCGATCTTCACCAAATAAGTTTTAAAACACTCTACGCATCAACACAAACAAAATAAGACATTACTTGTGACGAAGCAATAAAAAATAGCGGAGATATTTGCTGTCATACAAACTTCCTTTGCGATAACTTGAAGCTTGCATATGCCGCGAGTTCCGGCAAATGGCAGCTGATAAATCCGTCAATTTACATCCGATCTTCACCAAATAAGTTTTAAAACACTCTACGCGTCAACACAAATAAAATAAGACATTATTTGTGACGAAGCGATAAAAAATAGCGGAGATATTTGCTGTCATACAAACTTCCTTTGCGATAACTTGAAACTTGCATATGCCGCGAGTTGCCCAGAGTTATGGCAAATGGCAGCTGATAAATCCGTCAATTTACATCCGATCTTCACCAAATAAGTTTTAAATCACTTTACGCATCAACAAAAACAAAATAAGACATTATTTGTGACGAAGCGATTAAAAATAGCGGAGATATTTGCTGTCATACAAACTTTCTTTGCGATATCTTGAAGCTTGCATATGCCGCGAGTTGCCCAGAGTTATGGCAAATGGCAGCTGATAAATCCGTCAATTTACATCCGATCTTCACCAAACAAGTTTTAAAACACTCTACGCATCAACACAAACAAAATAAGACATTATTTGTGACGAAGCGATAAAAAATAGCGGAGATATTTGCTGTCATACAAAGTTCCTTTGCGATATCTTGAAGCTTGCATATGCCACGAGTTGCCCAGAGTTATGGCAAATGGCAGCTGATAAATCCGTCAATTTACATCCGATCTTCACCAAATAAGTTTTAAAACACTCTACGCATCAACACAAACAAAATAAGACATTATTTGTGACGAAGCGATTAAAAATAGCGGAGATATTTGCTGTCATACAAACTTCCTTTGCGATAACTTGAAACTTGCATATGCCACGAGTTGCCCAGAGTTATGGCAAATGGCAGCTGATAAATCCGTCAATTTACATCCGATCTTCACCAAATAAGTTTTAAAACACTCTACGCGTCAACACAAACAAAATAAGACATTATTTGCGACGAAGCGATAAAAAATAGCGGAGATATTTGCTGTCATACAAAGTTCCTTTGCGATATCTTGAAGCTTGCATATGCTACGAGTTCCGGCAAATGGCAGCTGATAAATCCGTCAATTTACATCCGATCTTCACCAAATAAGTTTTAAAACACTCTACGCATCAACACAAACAAAATAAGACATTATTTGTGACGAAGCGATAAAAAGTAGCGGAGATATTTGCTGTCATACAAAGTTCCTTTGCGATATCTTGAAGCTTGCATATGCCACGAGTTGCCCAGAGTTATGGCAAATGGCAGCTGATAAATCCGTCAATTTACATCCGATCTTCACCAAATAAGTTTTAAAACACTCTACGCATCAACACAAACAAAATAAGACATTACTTGTGACGAAGCAATAAAAAATAGCGGAGATATTTGCTGTCATACAAACTTCCTTTGCGATAACTTGAAGCTTGCATATGCCGCGAGTTCCGGCAAATGGCAGCTGATAAATCCGTCAATTTACATCCGATCTTCACCAAATAAGTTTTAAAACACTCTACGCGTCAACACAAATAAAATAAGACATTATTTGTGACGAAGCGATAAAAAATAGCGGAGATATTTGCTGTCATACAAACTTCCTTTGCGATAACTTGAAACTTGCATATGCCGCGAGTTGCCCAGAGTTATGGCAAATGGCAGCTGATAAATCCGTCAATTTACATCCGATCTTCACCAAATAAGTTTTAAATCACTTTACGCATCAACAAAAACAAAATAAGACATTATTTGTGACGAAGCGATTAAAAATAGCGGAGATATTTGCTGTCATACAAACTTTCTTTGCGATATCTTGAAGCTTGCATATGCCGCGAGTTGCCCAGAGTTATGGCAAATGGCAGCTGATAAATCCGTCAATTTACATCCGATCTTCACCAAACAAGTTTTAAAACACTCTACGCATCAACACAAACAAAAAAAGACATTATTTGTGACGAAGCGATAAAAAATAGCGGAGATATTTGCTGTCATACAAACTTCCTTTGCGATAACTTGAAGCTTGCATATGCCGCGAGTTCCGGCAAATGGCAGCTGATAAATCCGTCAATTTACATCCGATCTTCACCAAATAAGTTTTAAAACACTCTACGCGTCAACACAAACAAAATAAGACATTATTTGTGACGAAGCGATAAAAAATAGCGGAGATATTTGCTGTCATACAAAGTTCCTTTGCGATATCTTGAAGCTTGCATATGCTACGAGTTCCGGCAATAAGTTTTAAAACACTCTACGCATCAACACAAACAAAATAAGACATTATTTGTGACGAAGCGATAAAAAATAGCGGAGATATTTGCTGTCATAGAAAGTTCCTTTGCGATATCTTGAAGCTTGCATATGCCACGAGTTGCCCAGAGTTATGGCAAATGGCAGCTGATAAATCCGTCAATTTACATCCGATCTTCACCAAATAAGTTTTAAAACACTCTACGCATCAACACAAACAAAATAAGACATTATTTGTGACGAAGCGATTAAAAATAGCGGAGATATTTGCTGTCATACAAACTTCCTTTGCGATAACTTGAAACTTGCATATTCCACGAGTTGCCCAGAGTTATGGCAAATGGCAGCTGATAAATCCGTCAATTTACATCCGATCTTCACCAAATAAGTTTTAAAACACTCTACGCGTCAACACAAACAAAATAAGACATTATTTGCGACGAAGCGATAAAAAATAGCGGAGATATTTGCTGTCATACAAAGTTCCTTTGCGATATCTTGAAGCTTGCATATGCTACGAGTTCCGGCAAATGGCAGCTGATAAATCCGTCAATTTACATCCGATCTTCACCAAATAAGTTTTAAAACACTCTACGCATCAACACAAACAAAATAAGACATTATTTGTGACGAAGCGATTAAAAATAGCGGAGATATTTGCTGTCATACAAACTTCCTTTGCGATAACTTGAAACTTGCATATGCCACGAGTTGCCCAGAGTTATGGCAAATGGCAGCTGATAAATCCGTCAATTTACATCCGATCTTCACCAAATAAGTTTTAAAACACTCTACGCGTCAACACAAACAAAATAAGACATTATTTGCGACGAAGCGATAAAAAATAGCGGAGATATTTGCTGTCATACAAAGTTCCTTTGCGATATCTTGAAGCTTGCATATGCTACGAGTTCCGGCAAATGGCAGCTGATAAATCCGTCAATTTACATCCGATCTTCACCAAATAAGTTTTAAAACACTCTACGCATCAACACAAACAAAATAAGACATTATTTGTGACGAAGCGATTAAAAATAGCGGAGATATTTGCTGTCATACAAACTTCCTTTGCGATAACTTGAAACTTGCATATGCCACGAGTTGCCCAGAGTTATGGCAAATGGCAGCTGATAAATCCGTCAATTTACATCCGATCTTCACCAAATAAGTTTTAAAACACTCTACGCGTCAACACAAACAAAATAAGACATTATTTGCGACGAAGCGATAAAAAATAGCGGAGATATTTGCTGTCATACAAAGTTCCTTTGCGATATCTTGAAGCTTGCATATGCTACGAGTTCCGGCAAATGGCAGCTGATAAATCCGTCAATTTACATCCGATCTTCACCAAATAAGTTTTAAAACACTCTACGCATCAACACAAACAAAATAAGACATTATTTGTGACAAAGCGATAAAAAGTAGCGGAGATATTTGCTGTCATACAAAGTTCCTTTGCGATATCTTGAAGCTTGCATATGCCACGAGTTGCCCAGAGTTATGGCAAATGGCAGCTGATAAATCCGTCAATTTACATCCGATCTTCACCAAATAAGTTTTAAAACACTCTACGCATCAACACAAACAAAATAAGACATTATTTGTGACGAAGCGATTAAAAATAGCGGAGATATTTGCTGTCATACAAACTTCCTTTGCGATAACTTGAAACTTGCATATGCCACGAGTTGCCCAGAGTTATGGCAAATGGCAGCTGATAAATCCGTCAATTTACATCCGATCTTCACCAAATAAGTTTTAAAACACTCTACGCGTCAACACAAACAAAATAAGACATTATTTGCGACGAAGCGATAAAAAATAGCGGAGATATTTGCTGTCATACAAAGTTCCTTTGCGATATCTTGAAGCTTGCATATGCTACGAGTTCCGGCAAATGGCAGCTGATAAATCCGTCAATTTACATCCGATCTTCACCAAATAAGTTTTAAAACACTCTACGCATCAACACAAACAAAATAAGACATTATTTGTGACGAAGCGATAAAAAGTAGCGGAGATATTTGCTGTCATACAAAGTTCCTTTGCGATATCTTGAAGCTTGCATATGCCACGAGTTGCCCAGAGTTATGGCAAATGGCAGCTGATAAATCCGTCAATTTACATCCGATCTTCACCAAATAAGTTTTAAAACACTCTACGCATCAACACAAACAAAATAAGACATTACTTGTGACGAAGCAATAAAAAATAGCGGAGATATTTGCTGTCATACAAACTTCCTTTGCGATAACTTGAAGCTTGCATATGCCGCGAGTTCCGGCAAATGGCAGCTGATAAATCCGTCAATTTACATCCGATCTTCACCAAATAAGTTTTAAAACACTCTACGCGTCAACACAAATAAAATAAGACATTATTTGTGACGAAGCGATAAAAAATAGCGGAGATATTTGCTGTCATACAAACTTCCTTTGCGATAACTTGAAACTTGCATATGCCGCGAGTTGCCCAGAGTTATGGCAAATGGCAGCTGATAAATCCGTCAATTTACATCCGATCTTCACCAAATAAGTTTTAAATCACTTTACGCATCAACAAAAACAAAATAAGACATTATTTGTGACGAAGCGATTAAAAATAGCGGAGATATTTGCTGTCATACAAACTTTCTTTGCGATATCTTGAAGCTTGCATATGCCGCGAGTTGCCCAGAGTTATGGCAAATGGCAGCTGATAAATCCGTCAATTTACATCCGATCTTCACCAAACAAGTTTTAAAACACTCTACGCATCAACACAAACAAAATAAGACATTATTTGTGACGAAGCGATAAAAAATAGCGGAGATATTTGCTGTCATACAAAGTTCCTTTGCGATATCTTGAAGCTTGCATATGCCACGAGTTGCCCAGAGTTATGGCAAATGGCAGCTGATAAATCCGTCAATTTACATCCGATCTTCACCAAATAAGTTTTAAAACACTCTACGCATCAACACAAACAAAATAAGACATTATTTGTGACGAAGCGATTAAAAATAGCGGAGATATTTGCTGTCATACAAACTTCCTTTGCGATAACTTGAAACTTGCATATGCCACGAGTTGCCCAGAGTTATGGCAAATGGCAGCTGATAAATCCGTCAATTTACATCCGATCTTCACCAAATAAGTTTTAAAACACTCTACGCGTCAACACAAACAAAATAAGACATTATTTGCGACGAAGCGATAAAAAATAGCGGAGATATTTGCTGTCATACAAAGTTCCTTTGCGATATCTTGAAGCTTGCATATGCTACGAGTTCCGGCAAATGGCAGCTGATAAATCCGTCAATTTACATCCGATCTTCACCAAATAAGTTTTAAAACACTCTACGCATCAACACAAACAAAATAAGACATTATTTGTGACGAAGCGATAAAAAGTAGCGGAGATATTTGCTGTCATACAAAGTTCCTTTGCGATATCTTGAAGCTTGCATATGCCACGAGTTGCCCAGAGTTATGGCAAATGGCAGCTGATAAATCCGTCAATTTACATCCGATCTTCACCAAATAAGTTTTAAAACACTCTACGCATCAACACAAACAAAATAAGACATTACTTGTGACGAAGCAATAAAAAATAGCGGAGATATTTGCTGTCATACAAACTTCCTTTGCGATAACTTGAAGCTTGCATATGCCGCGAGTTCCGGCAAATGGCAGCTGATAAATCCGTCAATTTACATCCGATCTTCACCAAATAAGTTTTAAAACACTCTACGCGTCAACACAAATAAAATAAGACATTATTTGTGACGAAGCGATAAAAAATAGCGGAGATATTTGCTGTCATACAAACTTCCTTTGCGATAACTTGAAACTTGCATATGCCGCGAGTTGCCCAGAGTTATGGCAAATGGCAGCTGATAAATCCGTCAATTTACATCCGATCTTCACCAAATAAGTTTTAAATCACTTTACGCATCAACAAAAACAAAATAAGACATTATTTGTGACGAAGCGATTAAAAATAGCGGAGATATTTGCTGTCATACAAACTTTCTTTGCGATATCTTGAAGCTTGCATATGCCGCGAGTTGCCCAGAGTTATGGCAAATGGCAGCTGATAAATCCGTCAATTTACATCCGATCTTCACCAAACAAGTTTTAAAACACTCTACGCATCAACACAAACAAAAAAAGACATTATTTGTGACGAAGCGATAAAAAATAGCGGAGATATTTGCTGTCATACAAACTTCCTTTGCGATAACTTGAAGCTTGCATATGCCGCGAGTTCCGGCAAATGGCAGCTGATAAATCCGTCAATTTACATCCGATCTTCACCAAATAAGTTTTAAAACACTCTACGCGTCAACACAAACAAAATAAGACATTATTTGTGACGAAGCGATAAAAAATAGCGGAGATATTTGCTGTCATACAAAGTTCCTTTGCGATATCTTGAAGCTTGCATATGCTACGAGTTCCGGCAATAAGTTTTAAAACACTCTACGCATCAACACAAACAAAATAAGACATTATTTGTGACGAAGCGATAAAAAATAGCGGAGATATTTGCTGTCATAGAAAGTTCCTTTGCGATATCTTGAAGCTTGCATATGCCACGAGTTGCCCAGAGTTATGGCAAATGGCAGCTGATAAATCCGTCAATTTACATCCGATCTTCACCAAATAAGTTTTAAAACACTCTACGCATCAACACAAACAAAATAAGACATTATTTGTGACGAAGCGATTAAAAATAGCGGAGATATTTGCTGTCATACAAACTTCCTTTGCGATAACTTGAAACTTGCATATTCCACGAGTTGCCCAGAGTTATGGCAAATGGCAGCTGATAAATCCGTCAATTTACATCCGATCTTCACCAAATAAGTTTTAAAACACTCTACGCGTCAACACAAACACAATAAGACATTATTTGCGACGAAGCGATAAAAAATAGCGGAGATATTTGCTGTCATACAAAGTTCCTTTGCGATATCTTGAAGCTTGCATATGCTACGAGTTCCGGCAAATGGCAGCTGATAAATCCGTCAATTTACATCCGATCTTCACCAAATAAGTTTTAAAACACTCTACGCATCAACACAAACAAAATAAGACATTATTTGTGACGAAGCGATTAAAAATAGCGGAGATATTTGCTGTCATACAAAGTTCCTTTGCGATATCTTGAAGCTTGCATATGCCACGAGTTGCCCAGAGTTATGGCAAATGGCAGCTGATAAATCCGTCAATTTACATCCGATCTTCACCAAATAAGTTTTAAAACACTCTACGCATCAACACAAACAAAATAAGACATTATTTGCGACGAAGCGATAAAAAATAGCGGAGATATTTGCTGTCATACAAAGTTCCTTTGCGATATCTTGAAGCTTGCATATGCTACGAGTTCCGGGAAATGGCAGCTGATAAATCCGTCAATTTACATCCGATCTTCACCAAATAAGTTTTAAAACACTCTACGCATCAACACAAACAAAATAAGACATTATTTGTGACGAAGCGATAAAAAGTAGCGGAGATATTTGCTGTCATACAAAGTTCCTTTGCGATATCTTGAAGCTTGCATATGCCACGAGTTGCCCAGAGTTATGGCAAATGGCAGCTGATAAATCCGTCAATTTACATCCGATCTTCACCAAATAAGTTTTAAAACACTCTACGCATCAACACAAACAAAATAAGACATTATTTGTGACGAAGCGATTAAAAATAGCGGAGATATTTGCTGTCATACAAACTTCCTTTGCGATAACTTGAAACTTGCATATGCCACGAGTTGCCCAGAGTTATGGCAAATGGCAGCTGATAAATCCGTCAATTTACATCCGATCTTCACCAAATAAGTTTTAAAACACTCTACGCGTCAACACAAACAAAATAAGACATTATTTGCGACGAAGCGATAAAAAATAGCGGAGATATTTGCTGTCATACAAAGTTCCTTTGCGATATCTTGAAGCTTGCATATGCTACGAGTTCCGGCAAATGGCAGCTGATAAATCCGTCAATTTACATCCGATCTTCACCAAATAAGTTTTAAAACACTCTACGCATCAACACAAACAAAATAAGACATTATTTGTGACGAAGCGATAAAAAGTAGCGGAGATATTTGCTGTCATACAAAGTTCCTTTGCGATATCTTGAAGCTTGCATATGCCACGAGTTGCCCAGAGTTATGGCAAATGGCAGCTGATAAATCCGTCAATTTACATCCGATCTTCACCAAATAAGTTTTAAAACACTCTACGCATCAACACAAACAAAATAAGACATTACTTGTGACGAAGCAATAAAAAATAGCGGAGATATTTGCTGTCATACAAACTTCCTTTGCGATAACTTGAAGCTTGCATATGCCGCGAGTTCCGGCAAATGGCAGCTGATAAATCCGTCAATTTACATCCGATCTTCACCAAATAAGTTTTAAAACACTCTACGCGTCAACACAAACAAAATAAGACATTATTTGTGACGAAGCGATAAAAAATAGCGGAGATATTTGCTGTCATACAAACTTCCTTTGCGATAACTTGAAACTTGCATATGCCGCGAGTTGCCCAGAGTTATGGCAAATGGCAGCTGATAAATCCGTCAATTTACATCCGATCTTCACCAAATAAGTTTTAAATCACTCTACGCATCAACACAAACAAAATAAGACATTATTTGTGACGAAGCGATTAAAAATAGCGGAGATATTTGCTGTCATACAAACTTTCTTTGCGATATCTTGAAGCTTGCATATGCCGCGAGTTGCCCAGAGTTATGGCAAATGGCAGCTGATAAATCCGTCAATTTACATCCGATCTTCACCAAACAAGTTTTAAAACACTCTACGCATCAACACAAACAAAAAAAGACATTATTTGTGACGAAGCGATAAAAAATAGCGGAGATATTTGCTGTCATACAAACTTCCTTTGCGATAACTTGAAGCTTGCATATGCCGCGAGTTCCGGCAAATGGCAGCTGATAAATCCGTCAATTTACATCCGATCTTCACCAAATAAGTTTTAAAACACTCTACGCGTCAACACAAACAAAATAAGACATTATTTGTGACGAAGCGATTAAAAATAGCGGAGATATTTGCTGTCATACAAAGTTCCTTTGCGATATCTTGAAGCTTGCATATGCTACGAGTTCCGGCAAATGGCAGCTGATAAATCCGTCAATTTACATCCGATCTTCACCAAATAAGTTTTAAAACACTCTACGTATCAACACAAACAAAATAAGACATTATTTGTGACGAAGCGATAAAAAATAGCGGAGATATTTGCTGTCATACAAACTTCCTTTGCGATATCTTGAAGCTTGCATATGCCACGAGTTGCCCAGAGTTATGGCAAATGGCAGCTAATAAATCCGTCAATTTACATCCGATCTTCACCAAATAAGTTTCAAAATACTGTACGCATCAACACAAACAAAATAAGACATTATTTGTGACGAAGCGATTAAAAATAGCGGAGATATTTGCTGTCATACAAACTTTCTTTGCGATATCTTGAAGCTTGCATATACCGCGAGTTGCCCAGAGTTATGGCAAATGGCAGCTGATAAATCCGTCAATTTACATCCGATCTTCACCAAATAAGTTTTAAAACACTCTACGCATCAACACAAACAAAATAAGACATTATTTGCGACGAAGCGATAAAAAATAGCGGAGATATTTGCTGTCATACAAAGTTCCTTTGCGATATCTTGAAGCTTGCATATGCTACGAGTTCCGGCAAATGGCAGCTGATAAATCCGTCAATTTACATCCGATCTTCACCAAATAAGTTTTAAAACACTCTACGCATCAACACAAACAAAATAAGACATTATTTGTGACGAAGCGATAAAAAGTAGCGGAGATATTTGCTGTCATACAAAGTTCCTTTGCGATATCTTGAAGCTTGCATATGCCACGAGTTGCCCAGAGTTATGGCAAATGGCAGCTGATAAATCCGTCAATTTACATCCGATCTTCACCAAATAAGTTTTAAAACACTCTACGCATCAACACAAACAAAATAAGACATTATTTGTGACGAAGCGATAAAAAATAGCGGAGATATTTGCTGTCATACAAACTTCCTTTGCGATATCTTGAAGCTTGCATATGCCACGAGTTGCCCAGAGTTATGGCAAATGGCAGCTAATAAATCCGTCAATTTACATCCGATCTTCACCAAATAAGTTTCAAAATACTCTACGCATCAACACAAACAATATAAGACATTACTTGTGACGAAGCAATAAAAAATAGCGGAGATATTTGCTGTCATACAAACTTCCTTTGCGATAACTTGAAGCTTGCATATGCCGCGAGTTCCGGCAAATGGCAGCTGATAAATCCGTCAATTTACATCCGATCTTCACCAAATAAGTTTTAAAACACTCTACGCGTCAACACAAACAAAATAAGACATTATTTGTGACGAAGCGATAAAAAATAGCGGAGATATTTGCTGTCATACAAACTTCCTTTGCGATAACTTGAAACTTGCATATGCCGCGAGTTGCCCAGAGTTATGGCAAATGGCAGCTGATAAATCCGTCAATTTACATCCGATCTTCACCAAATAAGTTTTAAATCACTCTACGCATCAACACAAACAAAATAAGACATTATTTGTGACGAAGCGATTAAAAATAGCGGAGATATTTGCTGTCATACAAACTTTCTTTGCGATATCTTGAAGCTTGCATATGCCGCGAGTTGCCCAGAGTTATGGCAAATGGCAGCTGATAAATCCGTCAATTTACATCCGATCTTCACCAAACAAGTTTTAAAACACTCTACGCATCAACACAAACAAAAAAAGACATTATTTGTGACGAAGCGATAAAAAATAGCGGAGATATTTGCTGTCATACAAACTTCCTTTGCGATAACTTGAAGCTTGCATATGCCGCGAGTTCCGGCAAATAGCAGCTAATCCGATCTTCACCAAATAAGTTTCAAAATACTCTACGCATCAACACAAACAATATAAGACATTACTTGTGACGAAGCAATAAAAAATAGCGGAGATATTTGCTGTCATACAAACTTCCTTTGCGATAACTTGAAGCTTGCATATGCCGCGAGTTCCGGCAAATGGCAGCTGATAAATCCGTCAATTTACATCCGATCTTCACCAAATAAGTTTTAAAACACTCTACGCGTCAACACAAACAAAATAAGACATTATTTGTGACGAAGCGATAAAAAATAGCGGAGATATTTGCTGTCATACAAACTTCCTTTGCGATAACTTGAAACTTGCATATGCCGCGAGTTGCCCAGAGTTATGGCAAATGGCAGCTGATAAATCCGTCAATTTACATCCGATCTTCACCAAATAAGTTTTAAATCACTCTACGCATCAACACAAACAAAATAAGACATTATTTGTGACGAAGCGATTAAAAATAGCGGAGATATTTGCTGTCATACAAACTTTCTTTGCGATATCTTGAAGCTTGCATATGCCGCGAGTTGCCCAGAGTTATGGCAAATGGCAGCTGATAAATCCGTCAATTTACATCCGATCTTCACCAAACAAGTTTTAAAACACTCTACGCATCAACACAAACAAAATAAGACATTATTTATGACGAAGCGATAAAAAATAGCGGAGATATTTGCTGTCATACAAAGTTCCTTTGCGATATCTTGAAGCTTGCATATGCTACGAGTTCCGGCAAATGGCAGCTGATAAATCCGTCAATTTACATCCGATCTTCACCAAATAAGTTTTAAAACACTCTACGCATCAACACAAACAAAATAAGACATTATTTGTGACGAAGCGATAAAAAATAGCGGAGATATTTGCTGTCATACAAACTTCCTTTGCGATATCTTGAAGCTTGCATATGCCACGAGTTGCCCAGAGTTATGGCAAATGGCAGCTAATAAATCCGTCAATTTACATCCGATCTTCACCAAATAAGTTTCAAAATACTCTACGCATCAACACAAACAAAATAAGACATTATTTGTGACGAAGCGATTAAAAATAGCGGAGATATTTGCTGTCATACAAACTTTCTTTGCGATATCTTGAAGCTTGCATATACCGCGAGTTGCCCAGAGTTATGGCAAATGGCAGCTGATAAATCCGTCAATTTACATCCGATCTTCACCAAATAAGTTTTAAAACACTCTACGCATCAACACAAACAAAATAAGACATTATTTGTGACGAAGCGATTAAAAATAGCGGAGATATTTGCTGTCATACAAAGTTCCTTTGCGATATCTTGAAGCTTGCATATGCTACGAGTTCCGGCAAATGGCAGCTGATAAATCCGTCAATTTACATCCGATCTTCACCAAATAAGTTTTAAAACACTCTACGCATCAACACAAACAAAATAAGACATTATTTGTGACGAAGCGATAAAAAGTAGCGGAGATATTTGCTGTCATACAAAGTTCCTTTGCGATATCTTGAAGCTTGCATATGCCACGAGTTGCCCAGAGTTATGGCAAATGGCAGCTGATAAATCCGTCAATTTACATCCGATCTCCACCAAATAAGTTTTAAAACACTCTACGCATCAACACAAACAAAATAAGACATTATTTGTGACGAAGCGATAAAAAATAGCGGAGATATTTGCTGTCATACAAACTTCCTTTGCGATATCTTGAAGCTTGCATATGCCACGAGTTGCCCAGAGTTATGGCAAATGGCAGCTAATAAATCCGTCAATTTACATCCGATCTTCACCAAATAAGTTTCAAAATACTCTACGCATCAACACAAACAATATAAGACATTACTTGTGACGAAGCAATAAAAAATAGCGGAGATATTTGCTGTCATACAAACTTCCTTTGCGATAACTTGAAGCTTGCATATGCCGCGAGTTCCGGCAAATGGCAGCTGATAAATCCGTCAATTTACATCCGATCTTCACCAAATAAGTTTTAAAACACTCTACGCGTCAACACAAACAAAATAAGACATTATTTGTGACGAAGCGATAAAAAATAGCGGAGATATTTGCTGTCATACAAACTTCCTTTGCGATAACTTGAAACTTGCATATGCCGCGAGTTGCCCAGAGTTATGGCAAATGGCAGCTGATAAATCCGTCAATTTACATCCGATCTTCACCAAATAAGTTTTAAATCACTCTACGCATCAACACAAACAAAATAAGACATTATTTGTGACGAAGCGATTAAAAATAGCGGAGATATTTGCTGTCATACAAACTTTCTTTGCGATATCTTGAAGCTTGCATATGCCGCGAGTTGCCCAGAGTTATGGCAAATGGCAGCTGATAAATCCGTCAATTTACATCCGATCTTCACCAAACAAGTTTTAAAACACTCTACGCATCAACACAAACAAAAAAAAGACATTATTTGTGACGAAGCGATAAAAAATAGCGGAGATATTTGCTGTCATACAAACTTCCTTTGCGATAACTTGAAGCTTGCATATGCCGCGAGTTCCGGCAAATGGCAGCTGATAAATCCGTCAATTTACATCCGATCTTCACCAAATAAGTTTTAAAACACTCTACGCGTCAACACAAACAAAATAAGACATTATTTGTGACGAAGCGATAAAAAATAGCGGAGATATTTGCTGTCATACAAAGTTCCTTTGCGATATCTTGAAGCTTGCATATGCTACGAGTTCCGGCAAATGGCAGCTGATAAATCCGTCAATTTACATCCGATCTTCACCAAATAAGTTTTAAAACACTCTACGCATCAACACAAACAAAATAAGACATTATTTGTGACGAAGCGATAAAAAATAGCGGAGATATTTGCTGTCATACAAACTTCCTTTGCGATATCTTGAAGCTTGCATATGCCACGAGTTGCCCAGAGTTATGGCAAATGGCAGCTAATAAATCCGTCAATTTACATCCGATCTTCACCAAATAAGTTTCAAAATACTCTACGCATCAACACAAACAAAATAAGACATTATTTGTGACGAAGCGATTAAAAATAGCGGAGATATTTGCTGTCATACAAACTTTCTTTGCGATATCTTGAAGCTTGCATATACCGCGAGTTGCCCAGAGTTATGGCAAATGGCAGCTGATAAATCCGTCAATTTACATCCGATCTTCACCAAATAAGTTTTAAAACACTCTACGCATCAACACAAACAAAATAAGACATTATTTGCGACGAAGCGATAAAAAATAGCGGAGATATTTGCTGTCATACAAAGTTCCTTTGCGATATCTTGAAGCTTGCATATGCTACGAGTTCCGGCAAATGGCAGCTGATAAATCCGTCAATTTACATCCGATCTTCACCAAATAAGTTTTAAAACACTCTACGCATCAACACAAACAAAATAAGACATTATTTGTGACGAAGCGATAAAAAGTAGCGGAGATATTTGCTGTCATACAAAGTTCCTTTGCGATATCTTGAAGCTTGCATATGCCACGAGTTGCCCAGAGTTATGGCAAATGGCAGCTGATAAATCCGTCAATTTACATCCGATCTTCACCAAATAAGTTTTAAAACACTCTACGCATCAACACAAACAAAATAAGACATTATTTGTGACGAAGCGATTAAAAATAGCGGAGATATTTGCTGTCATATAAACTTCCTTTGCGATAACTTGAAACTTGCATATGCCACGAGTTGCCCAGAGTTATGGCAAATGGCAGCTGATAAATCCGTCAATTTACATCCGATCTTCACCAAATAAGTTTTAAATCACTCTACGCATCAACACAAACAAAAAATAACACATTATTTGCGACGAAGCGATAAAAAATAGCGGAGATATTTGCTGTCATACAAAGTTCCTTTGCGATATCTTGAAGCTTGCATATGCTACGAGTTCCGGCAAATGGCAGCTGATAAATCCGTCAATTTACATCCGATCTTCACCAAATAAGTTTTAAAACACTCTACGCATCAACACAAACAAAATAAGACATTATTTGTGACGAAGCGATAAAAAGTAGCGGAGATATTTGCTGTCATACAAAGTTCCTTTGCGATATCTTGAAGCTTGCATATGCCACGAGTTGCCCAGAGTTATGGCAAATGGCAGCTGATAAATCCGTCAATTTACATCGGATCTTCACCAAATAAGTTTTAAATCACTCTACGCATCAACACAAACAAAATAAGATATTATTTGTAACGAAGCGATAGAAAATAGCGGAGATATTTGCTGTCATACAAAGTTCCTTTGCGATATCTTGAAGCTTGCATATGCTACGAGTTCCGGCAAATGGCAGCTGATAAATCCGTCAATTTACATCCGATCTTCACCAAATAAGTTTTAAAACACTCTACGCATCAACACAAACAAAATAAGACATTATTTGTGACGAAGCGATAAAAAGTAGCGGAGATATTTGCTGTCATACAAAGTTCCTTTGCGATATCTTGAAGCTTGCATATGCCACGAGTTGCCCAGAGTTATGGCAAATGGCAGCTGATAAATCCGTCAATTTACATCCGATCTTCACCAAATAAGTTTTAAAACACTCTACGCATCAACACAAACAAAATAAGACATTATTTGTGACGAAGCGATAAAAAATAGCGGAGATATTTGCTGTCATACAAACTTCCTTTGCGATATCTTGAAGCTTGCATATGCCACGAGTTGCCCAGAGTTATGGCAAATGGCAGCTAATAAATCCGTCAATTTACATCCGATCTTCACCAAATAAGTTTCAAAACACTCTACGCATCAACACAAACAAAATAAGACATTACTTGTGACGAAGCAATAAAAAATAGCGGAGATATTTGCTGTCATACAAACTTCCTTTGCGATAACTTGAAGCTTGCATATGCCGCGAGTTCCGGCAAATGGCAGCTGATAAATCCGTCAATTTACATCCGATCTTCACCAAATAAGTTTTAAAACACTCTACGCGTCAACACAAACAAAATAAGACATTATTTGTGACGAAGCGATAAAAAATAGCGGAGATATTTGCTGTCATACAAACTTCCTTTGCGATAACTTGAAACTTGCATATGCCGCGAGTTGCCCAGAGTTATGGCAAATGGCAGCTGATAAATCCGTCAATTTACATCCGATATTCACCAAATAAGTTTTAAATCACTCTACGCATCAACACAAACAAAATAAGACATTATTTGTGACGAAGCGATTAAAAATAGCGGAGATATTTGCTGTCATACAAACTTTCTTTGCGATATCTTGAAGCTTGCATATGCCGCGAGTTGCCCAGAGTTATGGCAAATGGCAGCTGATAAATCTGTCAATTTACATCCGATCTTCACCAAATAAGTTTTAAAACACTCTACGCATCAACACAAACAAAAAAAGGCATTATTTGTGACGAAGCGATTAAAAATAGCGGAGATATTTGCTGTCATACAAACTTCCTTTGCGATAACTTGAAGCTTGCATATGCCGCGAGTTCCGGCAAATGGCAGCTGATAAATCCGTCAATTTACATCCGATCTTCACCAAATAAGTTTTAAAACACTCTACGCGTCAACACAAACAAAATAAGACATTATTTGTGACGAAGCGATAAAAAATAGCGGAGATATTTGCTGTCATACAAACTTCCTTTGCGATATCTTGAAGCTTGCATATGCTACGAGTTCCGGCAAATGGCAGCTGATAAATCCGTCAATTTACATCCGATCTTCACCAAATAAGTTTTAAAACACTCTACGCATCAACACAAACAAAATAAGACATTATTTGTGACGAAGCGATAAAAAATAGCGGAGATATTTGCTGTCATACAAACTTCCTTTGCGATATCTTGAAGCTTGCATATGCCACGAGTTGCCCAGAGTTATGGCAAATGGCAGCTAATAAATCCGTCAATTTACATCCGATCTTCACCAAATAAGTTTCAAAACACTCAACGCATCAACACAAACAAAATAAGACATTATTTGTGACGAAGCGATAAAAAATAGCGGAGATATTTGCTGTCATACAAACTTCCTTTGCGATAACTTGAAACTTGCATATGCCGCGAGTTGCCCAGAGTTATGGCAAATGGCAGCTGATAAATCCGTCAATTTACATCGGATCTTCACCAAATAAGTTTTAAAACACTCTACGCATCAACACAAACAAAATAAGATATTATTTGTAACGAAGCGATAGAAAATAGCGGAGATATTTGCTGTCATACAAAGTTCCTTTGCGATATCTTGAAGCTTGCATATGCTACGAGTTCCGGCAAATGGCAGCTGATAAATCCGTCAATTTACATCCGATCTTCACCAAATAAGTTTTAAAACACTCTACGCATCAACACAAACAAAATAAGACATTATTTGTGACGAAGCGATAAAAAATAGCGGAGATATTTGCTGTCATACAAACTTCCTTTGCGATATCTTGAAGCTTGCATATGCCGCGAGTTGCCCAGAGTTGTGGCAAATGGCAGCTGATAAATCCGTCAATTTACATCCGATCTTCACCAAATAAGTTTTAAAACACTCTACGCATCAACACAAACAAAATAAGACATTATTTGTGACGAAGAGATAAAAAATAGCGGAGATATTTGCTGTCATACAAACTTCCTTTGCGATATCTTGAAGCTTGCATATGCCACGAGTTGCCCAGAGTTATGGCAAATGGCAGCTAATAAATCCGTCAATTTACATCCGATCTTCACCAAATAAGTTTCAAAATACTCTACGCATCAACACAAACAAAATAAGACATTACTTGTGACGAAGCAATAAAAAATAGCGGAGATATTTGCTGTCATACAAACTTCCTTTGCGATAACTTGAAGCTTGCATATGCCGCGAGTTCCGGCAAATGGCAGCTGATAAATCCGTCAATTTACATCCTATCTTCACCAAATAAGTTTTAAAACACTCTACGCATCAACACAAACCAAATAAGACATTATTTGTGACGAAGCGATTAAAAATAGCGGAGATATTTGCATTCATATAAACTTCCTTTGCGATATCTTGAAGCTTGCATATGCCGCGAGTTCCGGCAAATGGCAGCTGATAAATCCGTCAATTTACATCCGATCTTCACCAAATAAGTTTTAAAACACTCTACGCATCAACACAAACAAAATAAATTATTTGTGACGAAGCGATAAAAAATAGCGGAGATATTTGCTGTCAGAGTTATGGCAAATGGCAGCTGATAAATCCGTCAATTTACATCCGATCTTCACCAAATAAGTTTTAAATCACTCTACGCATCAACACAAACAAAATAAGACATTATTTGTGACGAAGCAATTAAAAATAGCGGAGATATTTGCTGTCATACAAACTTTCTTTGCGATATCTTGAAGCTTGCATATGCCGCGAGTTGCCCAGAGTTATGGCAAATGGCAGCTGATAAATCCGTCAATTTACATCCGATCTTTACCAAACAAGTTTTAAAACACTCTACGCATCAACACAAACAAAATAAGACATTATTTGTGACGAAGCGATAAAAAATAGCGGAGATATTTGCTGTCATACAAACTTCCTTTGCGATAACTTGAAGCTTGCATATGCCGCGAGTTCCGGCAAATGGCAGCTGATAAATCCGTCAATTTACATCCGATCTTCACCAAATAAGTTTTAAAACACTCTACGCATCAACACAAACAAAATAAGACATTATTTGTGACGAAGCGATAAAAAATAGCGGAGATATTTGCTGTCATACAAACTTCCTTTGCGATAACTTGAAACTTGCATATGCCACGAGTTGCCCAGAGTTATGGCAAATGGCAGCTGATAAATCCGTCAATTTACATCGGATCTTCACCAAATAAGTTTTAAATCACTCTACGCATCAACACAAACAAAATAAGACATTATTTGTGACGAAGCGATAGAAAATAGCGGAGATATTTGCTGTCATACAAAGTTCCTTTGCGATATCTTGAAGCTTGCATATGCTACGAGTTCCGGCAAATGGCAGCTGATAAATCCGTCAATTTACATCCGATCTTCACCAAATAAGTTTTAAAACACTCTACGCATAAACACAAACAAAATAAGACATTATTTGTGACGAAGCGATAAAAAATAGCGGAGATATTTGCTGTCATACAAACTTCCTTTGCGATAACTTGAAGCTTGCATATGCCGCGAGTTCCGGCAAATGGCAGCTGATAAATCCGTCAATTTACATCCGATCTTCACCAAATAAGTTTTAAAACACTCTACGCATCAACACAAACAAAATAAGACATTATTTGTGACGAAGCGATAAAAAATAGCGGAGATATTTGCTGTCATACAAAGTTCCTTTGCGATATCTTGAAGCTTGCATATGCCACGAGTTGCCCAGAGTTATGGCAAATGGCAGCTAATAAATCCGTCAATTTACATCCGATCTTCACCAAATAAAATTCAAAACACTCTACGCATCAACACAAACAATATAAGACATTATTTGTGACGAAGCAATAAAAAATAGCGGAGATATTTGCTGTCATACAAACTTCCTTTGCGATAACTTGAAGCTTGCAAATGCCGCGAGTTCCGGCAAATGGCAGCTGATAAATCCGTCAATTTACATCCGATCTTCACCAAATAAGTTTTAAAACACTCTACGTATCAACACAAACAAAATAAGACATTATTTGTGGCGAAGCGATAGAAAACAGCGGAGATATTTGCTGTCATACAAAGTTCCTTTGCGATATCTTGAAGCTTGCATATGCCACGAGTTGCCCAGAGTTATGGCAAATGGCAGCTGATAAATCCGTCAATTTACATCCGATCTTCACCAAATAAGTTTTAAAACACTCTACGCATCAACACAAACAAAATAAGACATTATTTGTGACAAAGCGATAAAAAATAGCGGAGATATTTGCTGTCATACAAACTTCCTTTGCGATATCTTGAAGCTTGCATATGCCGCGAGTTCCGGCAAATGGCAGCTGATAAATCCGTCAATTTACATCCGATCTTCACCAAATAAGTTTTACATCACTCTACGCATCAACACAAACAAAATAAGACATTATTTGTGACGAAGCGATTAAAAATAGCGGAGATATTTGCTGTCATACAAACTTTCTTTGCGATATCTTGAAGCTTGCATATGCCGCGAGTTGCCCAGAGTTGTGGCAAATGGCAGCTGATAAATCCGTCAATTTACATCCGATCTTCACCAAATAAGTTTCAAAACACTTTACGCATCAACACAAACAAAATAAGACATTAATTGTGACGAAGCGATAAAAAATAGCGGAGATATTTGCTGTCATACAAAGTTCCTTTGCGATATCTTGAAGCTTGCATATGCCACGAGTTGCCCAGAGTTATGGCAAATGGCAGCTGATAAATCCGTCAATTTACATCCGATCTTCACCAAATAAGTTTTAAAACACTCTACGCATCAACACAAACAAAATAAGACATTATTTGTGACGAAGCAATAGAAAACAGCGGAGATATTTGCTGTCATACAAACTTTCTTCGCGATATCTTGAAGCTTGCATATGCCGCGAGTTCCGGCAAATGGCAGCTGATAAATCCGTCAATTTACACCCGATCTTCACCAAATAAGTTTTAAAACACTCTACGCATCAACACAAACAAAATAAGATATTATTTGTGACGAAGCAATAAAAAATAGCGGAGATATTTGCTGTCATACAAACTTCCTTTGCGATAACTTGAAGCTTGCATATGCCGCGAGTTCCGGCAAATGGCAGCTGATAAATCCGTCAATTTACATCCGATCTTCACCAAATAAGTTTTAAAACACTCTACGCATCAACACAAACAAAATAAGACATTATTTGTGACGAAGCGATTGAAAATAGCGGAGATATTTGCAGTCATACAAAGTTCCTTTGCGATATCTTGAAGCTTGCATATGCTACGAGTTCCGGCAAATGGCAGCTGATAAATCCGTCAATTTACATCCGATTTTCACCAAATAAGTTTTAAAACACTCTACGCGTCAACACAAACAAAATAAGACATTATTTGCGACGAAGCGATAAAAAATAGCGGAGATATTTGCTGTCATACAAACTTCCTTTGCGATATCTTGAAGGTTGCATATGCCACGAGTTGCCCAGAGTTATGGCAAATGGCAGCTAATAAATCCGTCAATTTACATCCGATCTTCACCAGATAAGTTTCAAAATACTCTACGCATCAACACAAACAAAATAAGACATTATTTGTGACGAAGCGATAAAAAATAGCGGAGATATTTGCTGTCATACAAACTTCCTTTGCGATATCTTGAAGCTTGCATATGCCACGAGTTGCCCAGAGTTATGGCAAATGGCAGCTAATAAATCCGTCAATTTACATCCGATCTTCACCAAACAAGTTTTAAAACACTCTACGCATCAACACAAACAAAATAAGACATTATTTGTGACGAAGCGATAAAAAATAGCGGAGATATTTGCTGTCATACAAACTTTCTTTGCGATATCTTGAAGCTTGCATATGCCGCGAGTTCCGGCAAATGGCAGCTGATAAATCCGTCAATTTACATCCGATCTTCACCAAATAAGTTTTAAAACACTCTACGCGTCAACACAAACAAAATAAGACATTATTTGTGACGAAGCGATAAAAAATAGCGGAGATATTTGCTGTCATACAAAGTTCCTTTGCGATATCTTGAAGCTTGCATATGCTACGAGTTCCGGCAAATGGCAGCTGATAAATCCGTCAATTTACATCCGATCTTCACCAAATAAGTTTTAAAACACTCTACGCATCAACACAAACAAAATAAGACATTATTTGTGACGAAGCGATAAAAAATAGCGGAGATATTTGCTGTCATACAAACTTCCTTTGCGATATCTTGAAGCTTGCATATGCCACGAGTTGCCCAGAGTTATGGCAAATGGCAGCTAATAAATCCGTCAATTTACATCCGATCTTCACCAAATAAGTTTCAAAATACTCAACGCATCAACACAAACAAAATAAGACATTATTTGTGACGAAGCGATTAAAAATAGCGGAGATATTTGCTGTCATACAAACTTTCTTTGCGATATCTTGAAGCTTGCATATACCGCGAGTTGCCCAGAGTTATGGCAAATGGCAGCTGATAAATCCGTCAATTTACATCCGATCTTCACCAAATAAGTTTTAAAACACTCTACGCATCAACACAAATAAAATAAGACATTATTTGTGACGAAGCGATTAAAAATAGCGGAGATATTTGCTGTCATACAAACTTTCTTTGCGATATCTTGAAGCTTGCATATGCCGCGAGTTGCCCAGAGTTATGGCAAATGGCAGCTGATAAATCCGTCAATTTACATCCTATCTTCACCAAATAAGTTTTAAAACACTCTACGCATCAACACAAACAAAATAAGACATTATTTGTGACGAAGCGATTAAAAATAGCGGAGATATTTGCATTCATATAAACTTCCTTTGCGATATCTTGAAGCTTGCATATGCCGCGAGTTCCGGCAAATGGCAGCTGATAAATCCGTCAATTTACATCCGATCTTCACCAAATAAGTTTTAAAACACTCTACGCGTCAACACAAACAAAATAAGACATTATTTGTGACGAAGCGATAAAAAATAGCGGAGATATTTGCTGTCATACAAAGTTCCTTTGCGATATCTTGAAGCTTGCATATGCTACGAGTTCCGGCAAATGGCAGCTGATAAATCCGTCAAATTACATCCGATCTTCACCAAATAAGTTTTAAAACACTCTACGCATCAACACAAACAAAATAAGACATTATTTGTGACGAAGCGATAAAAAATAGCGGAGATATTTGCTGTCATACAAACTTCCTTTGCGATATCTTGAAGCTTGCATATGCCACGAGTTGCCCAGAGTTATGGCAAATGGCAGCTAATAAATCCGTCAATTTACATCCGATCTTCACCAAATAAGTTTCAAAATACTCTACACAAACACTCAAAAAAACTACACAAACACAAAATACTCTACATCAACACAAACAATATAAGACATTACTTGTGACGAAGCAATAAAAAATAGCGGAGATATTTGCTGTCATACAAACTTCCTTTGCGATAACTTGAAGCTTGCATATGCCGCGAGTTCCGGCAAATGGCAGCTGATAAATCCGTCAATTTACATCCGATCTTCACCAAATAAGTTTTAAAACACTCTACGCATCAACACAAACAAAATAAGACATTATTTGTGACGAAGCGATAAAAAATAGCGGAGATATTTGCTGTCATACAAAGTTCCTTTGCGATATCTTGAAGCTTGCATATGCTACGAGTTCCGGCAAATGGCAGCTGATAAATCCGTCAATTTACATCCGATCTTCACCAAATAAGTTTTAAAACACTCTACGCATCAACACAAACAAAATAAGACATTATTTGTGACGAAGCGATAAAAAATAGCGGAGATATTTGCTGTCATACAAACTTCCTTTGCGATAACTTGAAACTTGCATATGCCGCGAGTTGCCCAGAGTTATGGCAAATGGCAGCTGATAAATCCGTCAATTTACATCCGATCTTCACCAAATAAGTTTTAAAACACTCTACGCATCAACACAAACAAAATAAGACATTATTTGTGACGAAGCGATTAAAAATAGCGGAGATATTTGCTTTCATACAAACTTCCTTTGCGATATCTTGAAGCTTGCATATGCCGCGAGTTCCGGCAAATGGCAGCTGATAAATCCGTCAATTTACATCCGATCTTCACCAAATAAGTTTTAAAACACTCTACGCGTCAACACAAACAAAATAAGACATTATTTGTGACGAAGCGATAAAAAATAGCGGAGATATTTGCTGTCATACAAAGTTCCTTTGCGATATCTTGAAGCTTGCATATGCTACGAGTTCCGGCAAATGGCAGCTGATAAATCCGTCAATTTACATCCGATCTTCACCAAATAAGTTTTAAAACACTCTACGCATCAACACAAACAAAATAAGACATTATTTGTGACGAAGCGATAAAAAATAGCGGAGATATTTGCTGTCATAGAAAGTTCCTTTGCGATATCTTGAAGCTTGCATATGCCACGAGTTGCCCAGAGTTATGGCAAATGGCAGCTGATAAATCCGTCAATTTACATCCGATCTTCACCAAATAAGTTTTAAAACACTCTACGCATCAACACAAATAAAATAAGACATTATTTGTGACGAAGCGATAAAAAATAGCGGAGATATTTGCTGTCATACAAACTTCCTTTGCGATAACTTGAAGCTTGCATATGCCGCGAGTTCCGGCAAATGGCAGCTGATAAATCCGTCAATTTACATCCGATCTTCACCAAATAAGTTTTAAAACACTCTACGCATCAACACAAACAAAATAAGACATTATTTGCGACGAAGCGATAAAAAATAGCGGAGATATTTGCTGTCATACAAAGTTCCTTTGCGATATCTTGAAGCTTGCATATGCTACGAGTTCCGGCAAATGGCAGCTGATAAATCCGTCAAATTACATCCGATCTTCACCAAATAAGTTTTAAAACACTCTACGCATCAACACAAACAAAATAAGACATTATTTGTGACGAAGCGATAAAAAATAGCGGAGATATTTGCTGTCATACAAACTTCCTTTGCGATATCTTGAAGCTTGCATATGCCACGAGTTGCCCAGAGTTATGGCAAATGGCAGCTAATAAATCCGTCAATTTACATCCGATCTTCACCAAATAAGTTTTAAAATACTCTACACAAACACTCAAAAAAACTACACAAACACAAAATACTCTGCATCAACACAAACAATATAAGACATTACTTGTGACGAAGCAATAAAAAATAGCGGAGATATTTGCTGTCATACAAACTTCCTTTGCGATAACTTGAAGCTTGCATATGCCGCGAGTTCCGGCAAATGGCAGCTGATAAATCCGTCAATTTACATCCGATCTTCACCAAATAAGTTTTAAAACACTCTACGCGTCAACACAAACAAAATAAGACATTATTTGCGACGAAGCGATAAAAAATAGCGGAGATATTTGCTGTCATACAAAGTTCCTTTGCGATATCTTGAAGCTTGCATATGCTACGAGTTCCGGCAAATGGCAGCTGATAAATCCGTCAATTTACATCCGATCTTCACCAAATAAGTTTTAAAACACTCTACGCATCAACACAAACAAAATAAGACATTATTTGTGACGAAGCGATAAAAAATAGCGGAGATATTTGCTGTCATACAAACTTCCTTTGCGATAACTTGAAGCTTGCATATGCCGCGAGTTGCCCAGAGTTATGGCAAATGGCAGCTGATAAATCCGTCAATTTACATCCGATCTTCACCAAATAAGTTTTAAAACACTCTACGCATCAACACAAACAAAATAAGACATTATTTGTGACGAAGCGATTAAAAATAGCGGAGATATTTGCTTTCATACAAACTTCCTTTGCGATATCTTGAAGCTTGCATATGCCGCGAGTTCCGGCAAATGGCAGCTGATAAATCCGTCAATTTACATCCGATCTTCACCAAATAAGTTTTAAAACACTCTACGCGTCAACACAAACAAAATAAGACATTATTTGTGACGAAGCGATAAAAAATAGCGGAGATATTTGCTGTCATACAAAGTTCCTTTGCGATATCTTGAAGCTTGCATATGCTACGAGTTCCGGCAAATGGCAGCTGATAAATCCGTCAATTTACATCCGATCTTCACCAAATAAGTTTTAAAACACTCTACGCATCAACACAAACAAAATAAGACATTATTTGTGACGAAGCGATAAAAAATAGCGGAGATATTTGCTGTCATAGAAACTTCCTTTGCGATATCTTGAAGCTTGCATATGCCACGAGTTGCCCAGAGTTATGGCAAATGGCAGCTGATAAATCCGTCAATTTACATCCGATCTTCACCAAATAAGTTTTAAAACACTCTACGCATCAACACAAATAAAATAAGACATTATTTGTGACGAAGCGATAAAAAATAGCGGAGATATTTGCTGTCATACAAACTTCCTTTGCGATAACTTGAAGCTTGCATATGCCGCGAGTTGCCCAGAGTTATGGCAAATGGCAGCTGATAAATCCGTCAATTTACATCCGATCTTCACCAAATAAGTTTTACAACACTCTACGCATCAACACAAACAAAATAAGACATTATTTGTGACGAAGCGATTAAAAATAGCGGAGATATTTGCTGTCATACAAACTTTCTTTGCGATATCTTGAAGCTTGCATATGCCGCGAGTTGCCCAGAGTTGTGGCAAATGGCAGCTGATAAATCCGTCAATTTACATCCGATCTTCACCAAATAAGTTTTAAAACACTCTACGCATCAACACAAACAAAATAAGACATTATTTGTGACGAAGCGATAAAAAATAGCGGAGATATTTGCTGTCATACAAACTTCCTTTGCGATATCTTGAAGCTTGCATATGCCACGAGTTGCCCAGAGTTATGGCAAATGGCAGCTAATAAATCCGTCAATTTACATCCGATCTTCACCAAATAAGTTTTAAAACACTCTACGCATCAACACAAACAAAATAAGACATTATTTGTGACGAAGCGATAAAAAATAGCGGAGATATTTGCTGTCATACAAACTTCCTTTGCGATATCTTGAAGCTTGCATATGCTACGAGTTCCGGCAAATGGCAGCTGATAAATCCGTCAATTTACATCCGATCTTCACCAAATAAGTTTTAAAACACTCTACGCATCAACACAAACAAAATAAGACATTATTTGTGACGAAGCGATAAAAAATAGCGGAGATATTTGCTGTCATACAAACTTCCTTTGCGATATCTTGAAGCTTGCATATGCCACGAGTTCCGGCAAATGGCAGCTGATAAATCCGTCAATTTACATCCGATCTTCACCAAATAAGTTTTAAAACACTCTACGCATCAACACAAACAAAATAAGACATTATTTGTGACGAAGCGATAAAAAATAGCGGAGATATTTGCTGTCATACAAACTTCCTTTGCGATATCTTGAAGCTTGCATATGCCACGAGTTGCCCAGAGTTATGGCAAATGGCAGCTGATAAATCCGTCAATTTACATCCGATCTTCACCAAATAAGTTTTAAAACACTCTACGCATCAACACAAACAAAATAAGACATTATTTGTGACGAAGCGATAAAAACGAGCGGAGATATTTGCTGTCATACAAACTTCCTTTGCGATAACTTGAAACTTGCATATGCCGCGAGTTGCCCAGAGTTATGGCAAATGGCAGCTGATAAATCCGTCAATTTACATCCGATCTTCACCAAATAAGTTTTAAAACACTCTACGCATCAACACAAACAAAATAAGACATTATTTGTGACGAAGCGATAAAAAATAGCGGAGATATTTGCTGTCATACAAACTTCCTTTGCGATATCTTGAAGCTTGCATATGCCGCGAGTTGCCCAGAGTTGTGGCAAATGGCAGCTGATAAATCCGTCAATTTACATCCGATCTTCACCAAATAAGTTTTAAAACACTCTACGCATCAACACAAACAAAATAAGACATTATTTGTGACGAAGCGATAAAAAATAGCGGAGATATTTGCTGTCATACAAACTTCCTTTGCGATATCTTGAAGCTTGCATATGCCACGAGTTGCCCAGAGTTATGGCAAATGGCAGCTAATAAATCCGTCAATTTACATCCGATCTTCACCAAATAAGTTTTAAAACACTCTACGCATCAACACAACCAAAATAAGACATTATTTGTGACGAAGCTATAAAAAATAGCGGAGATATTTGCTGTCATACAAACTTCCTTTGCGATATCTTGAAGCTTGCATATGCCGCGAGTTCCGGCAAATGGCAGCTGATAAATCCGTCAATTTACATCCGATCTTCACCAAATAAGTTTTAAAACACTCTACGCATCAACACAAACAAAATAAGACATTATTTGTGACGAAGCGATAAAAAATAGCGGAGATATTTGCTTTCATACAAACTTCCTTTGCGATATCTTGAAGCTTGCATATGCCGCGAGTTCCGGCAAATGGCAGCTGATAAATCCGTCAATTTACATCCGATCTTCACCAAATAAGTTTTAAAACACTCTACGCATCAACACAAACAAAATAAGATTATTTGTGACGAAGCGATAAAAAATAGCGGAGATATTTGCTTTCATACAAACTTCCCAGAGTTATGGCAAATGGCAGCTGATAAATCCGTCAATTTACATCCGATCTTCACCAAATAAGTTTTAGAATACTCTACGCATCAACACAAACAAAATAAGACATTATTTGTGACGAAGCGATAGAAAATAGCGGAGATATTTGCTGTCATACAAACTTCCTTTGCGATATCTTGAAGCTTGCATATGCCGCGAGTTGCCCAGAGTTATGGCAAATGGCAGCTGATAAATCCGTCAATTTACATCCGATCTTCACCAAATAAGTTTTAAAACACTCTACGCATCAACACAAACAAAATAAGACATTATTTGTGACGAAGCGATAAAAAATAGCGGAGATATTTGCTGTCATACAAACTTCCTTTGCGATAACTTGAAGCTTGCATATGCCGCGAGTTCCGGCAAATGGCAGCTGATAAATCCGTCAATTTACATCCGATCTTCACCAAATAAGTTTTAAAACACTCTACGCATCAACACAAACAAAATAAGACATTATTTGTGACGAAGCGATAGAAAATAGCGGAGATATTTGCTGTCATACAAACTTCCTTTGCGATATCTTGAAGCTTGCATATGCCACGAGTTGCCCAGAGTTATGGCAAATGGCAGCTGATAAATCCGTCAATTTACATCCGATCTTCACCAAATAAGTTTTAAAACACTCTACGCATCAACACAAACAAAATAAGACATTATTTGTGACGAAGCGATAGAAAATAGCGGAGATATTTGCTGTCATACAAACTTCCTTTGCGATATCTTGAAGCTTGCATATGCCACGAGTTCCGGCAAATGGCAGCTGATAAATCCGTCAATTTACATCCGATCTTCACCAAATAAGTTTTAAAACACTCTACGCATCAACACAAACAAAATAAGACATTATTTGTGACGAAGCGATAAAAAATAGCGGAGATATTTGCTGTCATACAAGCTTCCTTTGCGATATCTTGAAGCTTGCATATGCCACGAGTTGCCCAGAGTTCTGGCAAATGGCAGCTGATAAATCCGTCAATTTACATCCGATCATCACCAAATAAATTCTAAAACACTCTACGCATCAACACAAACAAAATAAGACATTATTTGTGACAATAAAGAAGCGATAAAAAATAGCGGAGATATTTGCTGTCATACAAACTTCCTTTGCGATATCTTGAAGCTTGCATATGCCGCGAGTTCCGGCAAATGGCAGCTGATAAATCCGTCAATTTACATCCGATCTTCACCAAATAAGTTTTAAAACACTCTACGCATCAACACAAACAAAATAAGACATTATTTGTGACGAAGCGATAGAAAACAGCGGAGATATTTGCTGTCATACAAACTTCCTTTGCGATATCTTGAAGCTTGCATATGCCACGAGTTGCCCAGAGTTATGGCAAATGGCAGCTGATAAATCCGTCAATTTACATCCGATCTTCACCAAATAAGTTTTAAAACACTCTACGCATCAACACAAACAAAATAAGACATTATTTGTGACGAAGCGATAAAAAATAGCGGAGATATTTGCTGTCATACAAACTTCCTTTGCGATATCTTGAAGCTTGCATATGCCGCGAGTTCCGGCAAATGGCAGCTGATAAATCCGTCAATTTACATCCGATCTTCACCAAATAAGTTTTAAAACACTCTACGCATCAACACAAACAAAATAAGACATTATTTGTGACAAAGCGATAAAAAATAGCGGAGATATTTGCTGTCATACAAACTTCCTTTGCGATATCTTGAAGCTTGCATATGCCACGAGTTGCCGAGAGTTATGGCAAATGCCAGCTGATAAATCCGTCAATTTACATCCGATCTTCACCAAATAAGTTTTAAAACACTCTACGCATCAACACAAACAAAATAAGACATTATTTGTGACGAAGCGATAGAAAATAGCGGAGATATTTGCTGTCATACAAACTTCCTTTGCGATATCTTGAAGCTTGCATATGCCGCGAGTTCCGGCAAATGGCAGCTGATAAATCCGTCAATTTACATCCGATCTTCACCAAATAAGTTTTAAAACACTCTACGCATCAACACAAACAAAATAAGATATTACTTGTGACGAAGCGATAAAAAATAGCGGAGATATTTGCTGTCATACAAACTTCCTTTGCGATATCTTGAAGCTTGCATATGCAGCGAGTTCCGGCAAATGGCAGCTGATAAATCCGTCAATTTACATCCGATCTTCACCAAATAAGTTTTAAAACACTCTACGCATCAACACAAACAAAATAAGACATTATTTGTGACGAAGCGATAGAAAATAGCGGAGATATTTGCTGTCATACAAACTTCCTTTGCGATATCTTGAAGCTTGCATATGCCACGAGTTCCGGCAAATGGCAGCTGATAAATCCGTCAATTTACATCCGATCTTCACCAAATAAGTTTTAAAACACTCTACGCATCAACACAAACAAAATAAGACATTATTTGTGACGAAGCGATAGAAAATAGCGGAGATATTTGCTGTCATACAAACTTCCTTTGCGATATCTTGAAGCTTGCATATGCCACGAGTTGCCCAGAGTTACGGCAAATGGCAGCTGATAAATCCGTCAATTTACATCCGATCTTCACCAAATAAGTTTTAAAACACTCTACGCATCAACACAAACAAAATAAGACATTATTTGTGACGAAGCGATAAAAAATAGCGGAGATATTTGCTGTCATACAAACTTCCTTTGCGATATCTTGAAGCTTGCATATGCCGCGAGTTCCGGCAAATGGCAGCTGATAAATCCGTCAATTTACATCCGATCTTCACCAAATAAGTTTTAAAACACTCTACGCATCAACACAAACAAAATAAGACATTATTTGTGACGAAGCGATAGAAAATAGCGGAGATATTTGCTGTCATACAAACTTCCTTTGCGATATCTTGAAGCTTGCATATGCCACGAGTTCCGGCAAATGGCAGCTGATAAATCCGTCAATTTACATCCGATCTTCACCAAATAAGTTTTAAAACACTCTACGCATCAACACAAACAAAATAAGACATTATTTGTGACGAAGCGATAGAAAATAGCGGAGATATTTGCTGTCATACAAACTTCCTTTGCGATATCTTGAAGCTTGCATATGCCACGAGTTGCCCAGAGTTATGGCAAATGGCAGCTGATAAATCCGTCAATTTACATCCGATCTTCACCAAATAAGTTTTAAAACACTCTACGCATCAACACAAACAAAATAAGACATTATTTGTGACGAAGCGATAGAAAATAGCGGAGATATTTGCTGTCATACAAACTTCCTTTGCGATATCTTGAAGCTTGCATATGCCGCAGAGTTCCGGCAAATGGCAGCTGATAAATCCGTCAATTTACATCCGATCTTCACCAAATAAGTTTTAAAACACTCTACGCATCAACACAAACAAAATAAGACATTATTTGTGACGAAGCGATAGAAAATAGCGGAGATATTTGCTGTCATACAAACTTCCTTTGCGATATCTTGAAGCTTGCATATGCCACGAGTTGCCCAGAGTTATGGCAAATGGCAGCTGATAAATCCGTCAATTTACATCCGATCTTCACCAAATAAGTTTTAAAACACTCTACGCATCAACACAAACAAAATAAGACATTATTTGTGACGAAGCGATAGAAAATAGCGGAGATATTTGCTGTCATACAAACTTCCTTTGCGATATCTTGAAGCTTGCATATGCCACGAGTTCCGGCAAATGGCAGCTGATAAATCCGTCAATTTACATCCGATCTTCACCAAATAAGTTTTAAAACACTCTACGCATCAACACAAACAAAATAAGACATTATTTGTGACGAAGCGATAGAAAATAGCGGAGATATTTGCTGTCATACAAACTTCCTTTGCGATATCTTGAAGCTTGCATATGCCGCGAGTTGCCCAGAGTTATGGCAAATGGCAGCTGATAAATCCGTCAATTTACATCCGATCTTCACCAAATAAGTTTTAAAACACTCTACGCATCAACACAAACAAAATAAGACATTATTTGTGACGAAGCGATAAAAAATAGCGGAGATATTTGCTGTCATACAAACTTCCTTTGCGATATCTTGAAGCTTGCATATGCCGCGAGTTGCCCAGAGTTCTGGCAAATGGCAGCTGATAAATCCGTCAATTTACATCCGATCTTCACCAAATAAGTTTTAAAACACTCTACGCATCAACACAAACAAAATAAGACATTATTTGTGACGAAGCGATAAAAAATAGCGGAGATATTTGCTGTCATACAAACTTCCTTTGCGATATCTTGAAGCTTGCATATGCCGCGAGTTCCGGCAAATGGCAGCTGATAAATCCGTCAATTTACATCCGATCTTCACCAAATAAGTTTTAAAACACTCTACGCATCAACACAAACAAAATAAGACATTATTTGTGACGAAGCGATAGAAAATAGCGGAGATATTTGCTGTCATACAAACTTCCTTTGCGATATCTTGAAGCTTGCATATGCCACGAGTTGCCCAGAGTTCCGGCAAATGGCAGCTGATAAATCCGTCAATTTACATCCGATCTTCACCAAATAAGTTTTAAAACACTCTACGCATCAACACAAACAAAATAAGACATTATTTGTGACGAAGCGATAGAAAATAGCGGAGATATTTGCTGTCATACAAACTTCCTTTGCGATATCTTGAAGCTTGCATATGCCACGAGTTGCCCAGAGTTCCGGCAAATGGCAGCTGATAAATCCGTCAATTTACATCCGATCTTCACCAAATAAGTTTTAAAACACTCTACGCATCAACACAAACAAAATAAGACATTATTTGTGACGAAGCGATAGAAAATAGCGGAGATATTTGCTGTCATACAAACTTCCTTTGCGATATCTTGAAGCTTGCATATGCCGGCAGAGTTCCGGCAAATGGCAGCTGATAAATCCGTCAATTTACATCCGATCTTCACCAAATAAGTTTTAAAACACTCTACGCATCAACACAAACAAAATAAGACATTATTTGTGACGAAGCGATAGAAAATAGCGGAGATATTTGCTGTCATACAAACTTCCTTTGCGATATCTTGAAGCTTGCATATGCCGCGAGTTGCCCAGAGTTCCGGCAAATGGCAGCTGATAAATCCGTCAATTTACATCCGATCTTCACCAAATAAGTTTTAAAACACTCTACGCATCAACACAAACAAAATAAGACATTATTTGTGACGAAGCGATAGAAAATAGCGGAGATATTTGCTGTCATACAAACTTCCTTTGCGATATCTTGAAGCTTGCATATGCCACGAGTTGCCCAGAGTTCCGGCAAATGGCAGCTGATAAATCCGTCAATTTACATCCGATCTTCACCAAATAAGTTTTAAAACACTCTACGCATCAACACAAACAAAATAAGACATTATTTGTGACGAAGCGATAGAAAATAGCGGAGATATTTGCTGTCATACAAACTTCCTTTGCGATATCTTGAAGCTTGCATATGCCGAGGCCAGAGTTCCGGCAAATGGCAGCTGATAAATCCGTCAATTTACATCCGATCTTCACCAAATAAGTTTTAAAACACTCTACGCATCAACACAAACAAAATAAGACATTATTTGTGACGAAGCGATAGAAAATAGCGGAGATATTTGCTGTCATACAAACTTCCTTTGCGATATCTTGAAGCTTGCATATGCCACGAGTTGCCCAGAGTTACGGCAAATGGCAGCTGATAAATCCGTCAATTTACATCCGATCTTCACCAAATAAGTTTTAAAACACTCTACGCATCAACACAAACAAAATAAGACATTATTTGTGACGAAGCGATAGAAAATAGCGGAGATATTTGCTGTCATACAAACTTCCTTTGCGATATCTTGAAGCTTGCATATGCCACGAGTTGCCCAGAGTTCCGGCAAATGGCAGCTGATAAATCCGTCAATTTACATCCGATCTTCACCAAATAAGTTTTAAAACACTCTACGCATCAACACAAACAAAATAAGACATTATTTGTGACGAAGCGATAGAAAATAGCGGAGATATTTGCTGTCATACAAACTTCCTTTGCGATATCTTGAAGCTTGCATATGCCACGAGTTGCCCAGAGTTATGGCAAATGGCAGCTGATAAATCCGTCAATTTACATCCGATCTTCACCAAATAAGTTTTAAAACACTCTACGCATCAACACAAACAAAATAAGACATTATTTGTGACGAAGCGATAGAAAATAGCGGAGATATTTGCTGTCATACAAACTTCCTTTGCGATATCTTGAAGCTTGCATATGCCACGAGTTGCGAGTTCCGGCAAATGGCAGCTGATAAATCCGTCAATTTACATCCGATCTTCACCAAATAAGTTTTAAAACACTCTACGCATCAACACAAACAAAATAAGACATTATTTGTGACGAAGCGATAGAAAATAGCGGAGATATTTGCTGTCATACAAACTTCCTTTGCGATATCTTGAAGCTTGCATATGCCGCGAGTTGCCCAGAGTTCCGGCAAATGGCAGCTGATAAATCCGTCAATTTACATCCGATCTTCACCAAATAAGTTTTAAAACACTCTACGCATCAACACAAACAAAATAAGACATTATTTGTGACGAAGCGATAGAAAATAGCGGAGATATTTGCTGTCATACAAACTTCCTTTGCGATATCTTGAAGCTTGCATATGCCGCGAGTTGCCCAGAGTTCTGGCAAATGGCAGCTGATAAATCCGTCAATTTACATCCGATCTTCACCAAATAAGTTTTAAAACACTCTACGCATCAACACAAACAAAATAAGACATTATTTGTGACGAAGCGATAGAAAATAGCGGAGATATTTGCTGTCATACAAACTTCCTTTGCGATATCTTGAAGCTTGCATATGCCAGAGTTGCCAGAGTTCCGGCAAATGGCAGCTGATAAATCCGTCAATTTACATCCGATCTTCACCAAATAAGTTTTAAAACACTCTACGCATCAACACAAACAAAATAAGACATTATTTGTGACGAAGCGATAGAAAATAGCGGAGATATTTGCTGTCATACAAACTTCCTTTGCGATATCTTGAAGCTTGCATATGCCGCGAGTTGCCCAGAGTTCCGGCAAATGGCAGCTGATAAATCCGTCAATTTACATCCGATCTTCACCAAATAAGTTTTAAAACACTCTACGCATCAACACAAACAAAATAAGACATTATTTGTGACGAAGCGATAGAAAATAGCGGAGATATTTGCTGTCATACAAACTTCCTTTGCGATATCTTGAAGCTTGCATATGCCACGAGTTGCCCAGAGTTCCGGCAAATGGCAGCTGATAAATCCGTCAATTTACATCCGATCTTCACCAAATAAGTTTTAAAACACTCTACGCATCAACACAAACAAAATAAGACATTATTTGTGACGAAGCGATAGAAAATAGCGGAGATATTTGCTGTCATACAAACTTCCTTTGCGATATCTTGAAGCTTGCATATGCCACGAGTTGCCCAGAGTTCCGGCAAATGGCAGCTGATAAATCCGTCAATTTACATCCGATCTTCACCAAATAAGTTTTAAAACACTCTACGCATCAACACAAACAAAATAAGACATTATTTGTGACGAAGCGATAGAAAATAGCGGAGATATTTGCTGTCATACAAACTTCCTTTGCGATATCTTGAAGCTTGCATATGCCACGAGTTCCGGCAAATGGCAGCTGATAAATCCGTCAATTTACATCCGATCTTCACCAAATAAGTTTTAAAACACTCTACGCATCAACACAAACAAAATAAGACATTATTTGTGACGAAGCGATAGAAAATAGCGGAGATATTTGCTGTCATACAAACTTCCTTTGCGATATCTTGAAGCTTGCATATGCCGCGAGTTGCCCAGAGTTCCGGCAAATGGCAGCTGATAAATCCGTCAATTTACATCCGATCTTCACCAAATAAGTTTTAAAACACTCTACGCATCAACACAAACAAAATAAGACATTATTTGTGACGAAGCGATAGAAAATAGCGGAGATATTTGCTGTCATACAAACTTCCTTTGCGATATCTTGAAGCTTGCATATGCCACGAGTTGCCCAGAGTTCTGGCAAATGGCAGCTGATAAATCCGTCAATTTACATCCGATCTTCACCAAATAAGTTTTAAAACACTCTACGCATCAACACAAACAAAATAAGACATTATTTGTGACGAAGCGATAGAAAATAGCGGAGATATTTGCTGTCATACAAACTTCCTTTGCGATATCTTGAAGCTTGCATATGCCACGAGTTCCGGCAAATGGCAGCTGATAAATCCGTCAATTTACATCCGATCTTCACCAAATAAGTTTTAAAACACTCTACGCATCAACACAAACAAAATAAGACATTATTTGTGACGAAGCGATAGAAAATAGCGGAGATATTTGCTGTCATACAAACTTCCTTTGCGATATCTTGAAGCTTGCATATGCCGCGAGTTGCCCAGAGTTACGGCAAATGGCAGCTGATAAATCCGTCAATTTACATCCGATCTTCACCAAATAAGTTTTAAAACACTCTACGCATCAACACAAACAAAATAAGACATTATTTGTGACGAAGCGATAGAAAATAGCGGAGATATTTGCTGTCATACAAACTTCCTTTGCGATATCTTGAAGCTTGCATATGCCGCGAGTTGCCCAGAGTTCCGGCAAATGGCAGCTGATAAATCCGTCAATTTACATCCGATCTTCACCAAATAAGTTTTAAAACACTCTACGCATCAACACAAACAAAATAAGACATTATTTGTGACGAAGCGATAGAAAATAGCGGAGATATTTGCTGTCATACAAACTTCCTTTGCGATATCTTGAAGCTTGCATATGCCACGAGTTGCCCAGAGTTCCGGCAAATGGCAGCTGATAAATCCGTCAATTTACATCCGATCTTCACCAAATAAGTTTTAAAACACTCTACGCATCAACACAAACAAAATAAGACATTATTTGTGACGAAGCGATAGAAAATAGCGGAGATATTTGCTGTCATACAAACTTCCTTTGCGATATCTTGAAGCTTGCATATGCCACGAGTTGCCCAGAGTTCCGGCAAATGGCAGCTGATAAATCCGTCAATTTACATCCGATCTTCACCAAATAAGTTTTAAAACACTCTACGCATCAACACAAACAAAATAAGACATTATTTGTGACGAAGCGATAGAAAATAGCGGAGATATTTGCTGTCATACAAACTTCCTTTGCGATATCTTGAAGCTTGCATATGCCACGGAGTTCCGGCAAATGGCAGCTGATAAATCCGTCAATTTACATCCGATCTTCACCAAATAAGTTTTAAAACACTCTACGCATCAACACAAACAAAATAAGACATTATTTGTGACGAAGCGATAGAAAATAGCGGAGATATTTGCTGTCATACAAACTTCCTTTGCGATATCTTGAAGCTTGCATATGCCGCGAGTTGCCCAGAGTTCCGGCAAATGGCAGCTGATAAATCCGTCAATTTACATCCGATCTTCACCAAATAAGTTTTAAAACACTCTACGCATCAACACAAACAAAATAAGACATTATTTGTGACGAAGCGATAGAAAATAGCGGAGATATTTGCTGTCATACAAACTTCCTTTGCGATATCTTGAAGCTTGCATATGCCACGAGTTGCCCAGAGTTATGGCAAATGGCAGCTGATAAATCCGTCAATTTACATCCGATCTTCACCAAATAAGTTTTAAAACACTCTACGCATCAACACAAACAAAATAAGACATTATTTGTGACGAAGCGATAGAAAATAGCGGAGATATTTGCTGTCATACAAACTTCCTTTGCGATATCTTGAAGCTTGCATATGCCGCGAGTTCCGGCAAATGGCAGCTGATAAATCCGTCAATTTACATCCGATCTTCACCAAATAAGTTTTAAAACACTCTACGCATCAACACAAACAAAATAAGACATTATTTGTGACGAAGCGATAGAAAATAGCGGAGATATTTGCTGTCATACAAACTTCCTTTGCGATATCTTGAAGCTTGCATATGCCACGAGTTGCCCAGAGTTCCGGCAAATGGCAGCTGATAAATCCGTCAATTTACATCCGATCTTCACCAAATAAGTTTTAAAACACTCTACGCATCAACACAAACAAAATAAGACATTATTTGTGACGAAGCGATAGAAAATAGCGGAGATATTTGCTGTCATACAAACTTCCTTTGCGATATCTTGAAGCTTGCATATGCCACGAGTTGCCCAGAGTTATGGCAAATGGCAGCTGATAAATCCGTCAATTTACATCCGATCTTCACCAAATAAGTTTTAAAACACTCTACGCATCAACACAAACAAAATAAGACATTATTTGTGACGAAGCGATAGAAAATAGCGGAGATATTTGCTGTCATACAAACTTCCTTTGCGATATCTTGAAGCTTGCATATGCCACGAGTTCCGGCAAATGGCAGCTGATAAATCCGTCAATTTACATCCGATCTTCACCAAATAAGTTTTAAAACACTCTACGCATCAACACAAACAAAATAAGACATTATTTGTGACGAAGCGATAGAAAATAGCGGAGATATTTGCTGTCATACAAACTTCCTTTGCGATATCTTGAAGCTTGCATATGCCACGAGTTGCCCAGAGTTCCGGCAAATGGCAGCTGATAAATCCGTCAATTTACATCCGATCTTCACCAAATAAGTTTTAAAACACTCTACGCATCAACACAAACAAAATAAGACATTATTTGTGACGAAGCGATAGAAAATAGCGGAGATATTTGCTGTCATACAAACTTCCTTTGCGATATCTTGAAGCTTGCATATGCCACGAGTTCCGGCAAATGGCAGCTGATAAATCCGTCAATTTACATCCGATCTTCACCAAATAAGTTTTAAAACACTCTACGCATCAACACAAACAAAATAAGACATTATTTGTGACGAAGCGATAGAAAATAGCGGAGATATTTGCTGTCATACAAACTTCCTTTGCGATATCTTGAAGCTTGCATATGCCACGAGTTGCCCAGAGTTCCGGCAAATGGCAGCTGATAAATCCGTCAATTTACATCCGATCTTCACCAAATAAGTTTTAAAACACTCTACGCATCAACACAAACAAAATAAGACATTATTTGTGACGAAGCGATAGAAAATAGCGGAGATATTTGCTGTCATACAAACTTCCTTTGCGATATCTTGAAGCTTGCATATGCCACGAGTTGCCCAGAGTTCTGGCAAATGGCAGCTGATAAATCCGTCAATTTACATCCGATCTTCACCAAATAAGTTTTAAAACACTCTACGCATCAACACAAACAAAATAAGACATTATTTGTGACGAAGCGATAGAAAATAGCGGAGATATTTGCTGTCATACAAACTTCCTTTGCGATATCTTGAAGCTTGCATATGCCACGAGTTGCCCAGAGTTCCGGCAAATGGCAGCTGATAAATCCGTCAATTTACATCCGATCTTCACCAAATAAGTTTTAAAACACTCTACGCATCAACACAAACAAAATAAGACATTATTTGTGACGAAGCGATAGAAAATAGCGGAGATATTTGCTGTCATACAAACTTCCTTTGCGATATCTTGAAGCTTGCATATGCCACGAGTTGCCCAGAGTTACGGCAAATGGCAGCTGATAAATCCGTCAATTTACATCCGATCTTCACCAAATAAGTTTTAAAACACTCTACGCATCAACACAAACAAAATAAGACATTATTTGTGACGAAGCGATAGAAAATAGCGGAGATATTTGCTGTCATACAAACTTCCTTTGCGATATCTTGAAGCTTGCATATGCCACGAGTTCCGGCAAATGGCAGCTGATAAATCCGTCAATTTACATCCGATCTTCACCAAATAAGTTTTAAAACACTCTACGCATCAACACAAACAAAATAAGACATTATTTGTGACGAAGCGATAGAAAATAGCGGAGATATTTGCTGTCATACAAACTTCCTTTGCGATATCTTGAAGCTTGCATATGCCACGAGTTGCCCAGAGTTACGGCAAATGGCAGCTGATAAATCCGTCAATTTACATCCGATCTTCACCAAATAAGTTTTAAAACACTCTACGCATCAACACAAACAAAATAAGACATTATTTGTGACGAAGCGATAGAAAATAGCGGAGATATTTGCTGTCATACAAACTTCCTTTGCGATATCTTGAAGCTTGCATATGCCACGAGTTGCCCAGAGTTCCGGCAAATGGCAGCTGATAAATCCGTCAATTTACATCCGATCTTCACCAAATAAGTTTTAAAACACTCTACGCATCAACACAAACAAAATAAGACATTATTTGTGACGAAGCGATAGAAAATAGCGGAGATATTTGCTGTCATACAAACTTCCTTTGCGATATCTTGAAGCTTGCATATGCCACGAGTTGCCCAGAGTTCCGGCAAATGGCAGCTGATAAATCCGTCAATTTACATCCGATCTTCACCAAATAAGTTTTAAAACACTCTACGCATCAACACAAACAAAATAAGACATTATTTGTGACGAAGCGATAGAAAATAGCGGAGATATTTGCTGTCATACAAACTTCCTTTGCGATATCTTGAAGCTTGCATATGCCACGAGTTGCCCAGAGTTCCGGCAAATGGCAGCTGATAAATCCGTCAATTTACATCCGATCTTCACCAAATAAGTTTTAAAACACTCTACGCATCAACACAAACAAAATAAGACATTATTTGTGACGAAGCGATAGAAAATAGCGGAGATATTTGCTGTCATACAAACTTCCTTTGCGATATCTTGAAGCTTGCATATGCCACGAGTTGCCCAGAGTTCCGGCAAATGGCAGCTGATAAATCCGTCAATTTACATCCGATCTTCACCAAATAAGTTTTAAAACACTCTACGCATCAACACAAACAAAATAAGACATTATTTGTGACGAAGCGATAGAAAATAGCGGAGATATTTGCTGTCATACAAACTTCCTTTGCGATATCTTGAAGCTTGCATATGCCACGAGTTCCGGCAAATGGCAGCTGATAAATCCGTCAATTTACATCCGATCTTCACCAAATAAGTTTTAAAACACTCTACGCATCAACACAAACAAAATAAGACATTATTTGTGACGAAGCGATAGAAAATAGCGGAGATATTTGCTGTCATACAAACTTCCTTTGCGATATCTTGAAGCTTGCATATGCCACGAGTTGCCCAGAGTTCCGGCAAATGGCAGCTGATAAATCCGTCAATTTACATCCGATCTTCACCAAATAAGTTTTAAAACACTCTACGCATCAACACAAACAAAATAAGACATTATTTGTGACGAAGCGATAGAAAATAGCGGAGATATTTGCTGTCATACAAACTTCCTTTGCGATATCTTGAAGCTTGCATATGCCACGAGTTGCCCAGAGTTCCGGCAAATGGCAGCTGATAAATCCGTCAATTTACATCCGATCTTCACCAAATAAGTTTTAAAACACTCTACGCATCAACACAAACAAAATAAGACATTATTTGTGACGAAGCGATAGAAAATAGCGGAGATATTTGCTGTCATACAAACTTCCTTTGCGATATCTTGAAGCTTGCATATGCCAGAGTTGCAGAGTTCCGGCAAATGGCAGCTGATAAATCCGTCAATTTACATCCGATCTTCACCAAATAAGTTTTAAAACACTCTACGCATCAACACAAACAAAATAAGACATTATTTGTGACGAAGCGATAGAAAATAGCGGAGATATTTGCTGTCATACAAACTTCCTTTGCGATATCTTGAAGCTTGCATATGCCACGAGTTGCCCAGAGTTCCGGCAAATGGCAGCTGATAAATCCGTCAATTTACATCCGATCTTCACCAAATAAGTTTTAAAACACTCTACGCATCAACACAAACAAAATAAGACATTATTTGTGACGAAGCGATAGAAAATAGCGGAGATATTTGCTGTCATACAAACTTCCTTTGCGATATCTTGAAGCTTGCATATGCCACGAGTTGCCCAGAGTTCCGGCAAATGGCAGCTGATAAATCCGTCAATTTACATCCGATCTTCACCAAATAAGTTTTAAAACACTCTACGCATCAACACAAACAAAATAAGACATTATTTGTGACGAAGCGATAGAAAATAGCGGAGATATTTGCTGTCATACAAACTTCCTTTGCGATATCTTGAAGCTTGCATATGCCACGAGTTCCGGCAAATGGCAGCTGATAAATCCGTCAATTTACATCCGATCTTCACCAAATAAGTTTTAAAACACTCTACGCATCAACACAAACAAAATAAGACATTATTTGTGACGAAGCGATAGAAAATAGCGGAGATATTTGCTGTCATACAAACTTCCTTTGCGATATCTTGAAGCTTGCATATGCCACGAGTTGCCCAGAGTTCCGGCAAATGGCAGCTGATAAATCCGTCAATTTACATCCGATCTTCACCAAATAAGTTTTAAAACACTCTACGCATCAACACAAACAAAATAAGACATTATTTGTGACGAAGCGATAGAAAATAGCGGAGATATTTGCTGTCATACAAACTTCCTTTGCGATATCTTGAAGCTTGCATATGCCACGAGTTGCCCAGAGTTATGGCAAATGGCAGCTAATAAATCCGTCAATTTACATCCGATCTTCACCAAATAAGTTTTAAAACACTCTACGCATCAACACAAACAAAATAAGACATTATTTGTGACGAAGCGATAGAAAATAGCGGAGATATTTGCTGTCATACAAACTTCCTTTGCGATATCTTGAAGCTTGCATATGCCACGAGTTCCGGCAAATGGCAGCTGATAAATCCGTCAATTTACATCCGATCTTCACCAAATAAGTTTTAAAACACTCTACGCATCAACACAAACAAAATAAGACATTATTTGTGACGAAGCGATAGAAAATAGCGGAGATATTTGCTGTCATACAAACTTCCTTTGCGATATCTTGAAGCTTGCATATGCCACGAGTTCCGGCAAATGGCAGCTGATAAATCCGTCAATTTACATCCGATCTTCACCAAATAAGTTTTAAAACACTCTACGCATCAACACAAACAAAATAAGACATTATTTGTGACGAAGCGATAGAAAATAGCGGAGATATTTGCTGTCATACAAACTTCCTTTGCGATATCTTGAAGCTTGCATATGCCACGAGTTGCCCAGAGTTCTGGCAAATGGCAGCTGATAAATCCGTCAATTTACATCCGATCTTCACCAAATAAGTTTTAAAACACTCTACGCATCAACACAAACAAAATAAGACATTATTTGTGACGAAGCGATAGAAAATAGCGGAGATATTTGCTGTCATACAAACTTCCTTTGCGATATCTTGAAGCTTGCATATGCCACGAGTTGCCCAGAGTTCCGGCAAATGGCAGCTGATAAATCCGTCAATTTACATCCGATCTTCACCAAATAAGTTTTAAAACACTCTACGCATCAACACAAACAAAATAAGACATTATTTGTGACGAAGCGATAGAAAATAGCGGAGATATTTGCTGTCATACAAACTTCCTTTGCGATATCTTGAAGCTTGCATATGCCACGAGTTCCGGCAAATGGCAGCTGATAAATCCGTCAATTTACATCCGATCTTCACCAAATAAGTTTTAAAACACTCTACGCATCAACACAAACAAAATAAGACATTATTTGTGACGAAGCGATAGAAAATAGCGGAGATATTTGCTGTCATACAAACTTCCTTTGCGATATCTTGAAGCTTGCATATGCCGCGAGTTGCCCAGAGTTCCGGCAAATGGCAGCTGATAAATCCGTCAATTTACATCCGATCTTCACCAAATAAGTTTTAAAACACTCTACGCATCAACACAAACAAAATAAGACATTATTTGTGACGAAGCGATAGAAAATAGCGGAGATATTTGCTGTCATACAAACTTCCTTTGCGATATCTTGAAGCTTGCATATGCCACGAGTTGCCCAGAGTTCCGGCAAATGGCAGCTGATAAATCCGTCAATTTACATCCGATCTTCACCAAATAAGTTTTAAAACACTCTACGCATCAACACAAACAAAATAAGACATTATTTGTGACGAAGCGATAGAAAATAGCGGAGATATTTGCTGTCATACAAACTTCCTTTGCGATATCTTGAAGCTTGCATATGCCACGAGTTGCCCAGAGTTCCGGCAAATGGCAGCTGATAAATCCGTCAATTTACATCCGATCTTCACCAAATAAGTTTTAAAACACTCTACGCATCAACACAAACAAAATAAGACATTATTTGTGACGAAGCGATAGAAAATAGCGGAGATATTTGCTGTCATACAAACTTCCTTTGCGATATCTTGAAGCTTGCATATGCCACGGGAGTTCCGGCAAATGGCAGCTGATAAATCCGTCAATTTACATCCGATCTTCACCAAATAAGTTTTAAAACACTCTACGCATCAACACAAACAAAATAAGACATTATTTGTGACGAAGCGATAAAAAATAGCGGAGATATTTGCTGTCATACAAACTTCCTTTGCGATATCTTGAAGCTTGCATATGCCGCGAGTTGCCCAGAGTTCTGGCAAATGGCAGCTGATAAATCCGTCAATTTACATCCGATCTTCACCAAATAAGTTTTAAAACACTCTACGCATCAACACAAACAAAATAAGACATTATTTGTGACGAAGCGATAGAAAATAGCGGAGATATTTGCTGTCATACAAACTTCCTTTGCGATATCTTGAAGCTTGCATATGCCACGAGTTGCCCAGAGTTCCGGCAAATGGCAGCTGATAAATCCGTCAATTTACATCCGATCTTCACCAAATAAGTTTTAAAACACTCTACGCATCAACACAAACAAAATAAGACATTATTTGTGACGAAGCGATAAAAAATAGCGGAGATATTTGCTGTCATACAAACTTCCTTTGCGATATCTTGAAGCTTGCATATGCCACGAGTTGCCCAGAGTTCCGGCAAATGGCAGCTGATAAATCCGTCAATTTACATCCGATCTTCACCAAATAAGTTTTAAAACACTCTACGCATCAACACAAACAAAATAAGACATTATTTGTGACGAAGCGATAGAAAATAGCGGAGATATTTGCTGTCATACAAACTTCCTTTGCGATATCTTGAAGCTTGCATATGCCGCGAGTTGCCCAGAGTTCCGGCAAATGGCAGCTGATAAATCCGTCAATTTACATCCGATCTTCACCAAATAAGTTTTAAAACACTCTACGCATCAACACAAACAAAATAAGACATTATTTGTGACGAAGCGATAGAAAATAGCGGAGATATTTGCTGTCATACAAACTTCCTTTGCGATATCTTGAAGCTTGCATATGCCACGAGTTGCCCAGAGTTATGGCAAATGGCAGCTGATAAATCCGTCAATTTACATCCGATCTTCACCAAATAAGTTTTAAAACACTCTACGCATCAACACAAACAAAATAAGACATTATTTGTGACGAAGCGATAGAAAATAGCGGAGATATTTGCTGTCATACAAACTTCCTTTGCGATATCTTGAAGCTTGCATATGCATGCGAGTTCCGGCAAATGGCAGCTGATAAATCCGTCAATTTACATCCGATCTTCACCAAATAAGTTTTAAAACACTCTACGCATCAACACAAACAAAATAAGACATTATTTGTGACGAAGCGATAGAAAATAGCGGAGATATTTGCTGTCATACAAACTTCCTTTGCGATATCTTGAAGCTTGCATATGCCGCGAGTTGCCCAGAGTTCTGGCAAATGGCAGCTGATAAATCCGTCAATTTACATCCGATCTTCACCAAATAAGTTTTAAAACACTCTACGCATCAACACAAACAAAATAAGACATTATTTGTGACGAAGCGATAAAAAATAGCGGAGATATTTGCTGTCATACAAACTTCCTTTGCGATATCTTGAAGCTTGCATATGCCACGAGTTGCCCAGAGTTATGGCAAATGGCAGCTAATAAATCCGTCAATTTACATCCGATCTTCACCAAATAAGTTTTAAAACACTCTACGCATCAACACAAACAAAATAAGACATTATTTGTGACGAAGCGATAAAAAATAGCGGAGATATTTGCTGTCATACAAACTTCCTTTGCGATATCTTGAAGCTTGCATATGCCGCAGAGTTCCGGCAAATGGCAGCTGATAAATCCGTCAATTTACATCCGATCTTCACCAAATAAGTTTTAAAACACTCTACGCATCAACACAAACAAAATAAGACATTATTTGTGACGAAGCGATAGAAAATAGCGGAGATATTTGCTGTCATACAAACTTCCTTTGCGATATCTTGAAGCTTGCATATGCCACGAGTTGCCCAGAGTTCTGGCAAATGGCAGCTGATAAATCCGTCAATTTACATCCGATCTTCACCAAATAAGTTTTAAAACACTCTACGCATCAACACAAACAAAATAAGACATTATTTGTGACGAAGCGATAGAAAATAGCGGAGATATTTGCTGTCATACAAACTTCCTTTGCGATATCTTGAAGCTTGCATATGCCACGAGTTGCCCAGAGTTATGGCAAATGGCAGCTGATAAATCCGTCAATTTACATCCGATCTTCACCAAATAAGTTTTAAAACACTCTACGCATCAACACAAACAAAATAAGACATTATTTGTGACGAAGCGATAGAAAATAGCGGAGATATTTGCTGTCATACAAACTTCCTTTGCGATATCTTGAAGCTTGCATATGCCACGAGTTGCCCAGAGTTATGGCAAATGGCAGCTAATAAATCCGTCAATTTACATCCGATCTTCACCAAATAAGTTTTAAAACACTCTACGCATCAACACAAACAAAATAAGACATTATTTGTGACGAAGCGATAGAAAATAGCGGAGATATTTGCTGTCATACAAACTTCCTTTGCGATATCTTGAAGCTTGCATATGCCGCGAGTTCCGGCAAATGGCAGCTGATAAATCCGTCAATTTACATCCGATCTTCACCAAATAAGTTTTAAAACACTCTACGCATCAACACAAACAAAATAAGACATTATTTGTGACGAAGCGATAGAAAATAGCGGAGATATTTGCTGTCATACAAACTTCCTTTGCGATATCTTGAAGCTTGCATATGCCACGAGTTGCCCAGAGTTATGGCAAATGGCAGCTGATAAATCCGTCAATTTACATCCGATCTTCACCAAATAAGTTTTAAAACACTCTACGCATCAACACAAACAAAATAAGACATTATTTGTGACGAAGCGATAAAAAATAGCGGAGATATTTGCTGTCATACAAACTTCCTTTGCGATATCTTGAAGCTTGCATTTGCCCAGAGTTCCGGCAAATGGCAGCTGATAAATCCGTCAATTTACATCCGATCTTCACCAAATAAGTTTTAAAACACTCTACGCATCAACACAAACAAAATAAGACATTATTTGTGACGAAGCGATAGAAAATAGCGGAGATATTTGCTGTCATACAAACTTCCTTTGCGATATCTTGAAGCTTGCATATGCCACGAGTTCCGGCAAATGGCAGCTGATAAATCCGTCAATTTACATCCGATCTTCACCAAATAAGTTTTAAAACACTCTACGCATCAACACAAACAAAATAAGACATTATTTGTGACGAAGCGATAAAAAATAGCGGAGATATTTGCTGTCATACAAACTTCCTTTGCGATATCTTGAAGCTTGCATATGCCACGAGTTCCGGCAAATGGCAGCTGATAAATCCGTCAATTTACATCCGATCTTCACCAAATAAGTTTTAAAACACTCTACGCATCAACACAAACAAAATAAGACATTATTTGTGACGAAGCGATAGAAAATAGCGGAGATATTTGCTGTCATACAAACTTCCTTTGCGATATCTTGAAGCTTGCATATGCCGGGCGAGTTCCGGCAAATGGCAGCTGATAAATCCGTCAATTTACATCCGATCTTCACCAAATAAGTTTTAAAACACTCTACGCATCAACACAAACAAAATAAGACATTATTTGTGACGAAGCGATAAAAAATAGCGGAGATATTTGCTGTCATACAAACTTCCTTTGCGATATCTTGAAGCTTGCATATGCCGCGAGTTGCCCAGAGTTATGGCAAATGGCAGCTGATAAATCCGTCAATTTACATCCGATCTTCACCAAATAAGTTTTAAAACACTCTACGCATCAACACAAACAAAATAAGACATTATTTGTGACGAAGCGATAGAAAATAGCGGAGATATTTGCTGTCATACAAACTTCCTTTGCGATATCTTGAAGCTTGCATATGCCGCGAGTTGCCCAGAGTTATGGCAAATGGCAGCTGATAAATCCGTCAATTTACATCCGATCTTCACCAAATAAGTTTTAAAACACTCTACGCATCAACACAAACAAAATAAGACATTATTTGTGACGAAGCGATAAAAAATAGCGGAGATATTTGCTGTCATACAAACTTCCTTTGCGATATCTTGAAGCTTGCATATGCCGCGAGTTCCGGCAAATGGCAGCTGATAAATCCGTCAATTTACATCCGATCTTCACCAAATAAGTTTTAAAACACTCTACGCATCAACACAAACAAAATAAGACATTATTTGTGACGAAGCGATAGAAAATAGCGGAGATATTTGCTGTCATACAAACTTCCTTTGCGATATCTTGAAGCTTGCATATGCCACGAGTTGCCCAGAGTTATGGCAAATGGCAGCTGATAAATCCGTCAATTTACATCCGATCTTCACCAAATAAGTTTTAAAACACTCTACGCATCAACACAAACAAAATAAGACATTATTTGTGACGAAGCGATAAAAAATAGCGGAGATATTTGCTGTCATACAAACTTCCTTTGCGATATCTTGAAGCTTGCATATGCCGGGCAGAGTTCCGGCAAATGGCAGCTGATAAATCCGTCAATTTACATCCGATCTTCACCAAATAAGTTTTAAAACACTCTACGCATCAACACAAACAAAATAAGACATTATTTGTGACGAAGCGATAGAAAATAGCGGAGATATTTGCTGTCATACAAACTTCCTTTGCGATATCTTGAAGCTTGCATATGCCACGAGTTGCCCAGAGTTATGGCAAATGGCAGCTGATAAATCCGTCAATTTACATCCGATCTTCACCAAATAAGTTTTAAAACACTCTACGCATCAACACAAACAAAATAAGACATTATTTGTGACGAAGCGATAGAAAATAGCGGAGATATTTGCTGTCATACAAACTTCCTTTGCGATATCTTGAAGCTTGCATATGCCGCGAGTTCCGGCAAATGGCAGCTGATAAATCCGTCAATTTACATCCGATCTTCACCAAATAAGTTTTAAAACACTCTACGCATCAACACAAACAAAATAAGACATTATTTGTGACGAAGCGATAGAAAATAGCGGAGATATTTGCTGTCATACAAACTTCCTTTGCGATATCTTGAAGCTTGCATATGCCGCGAGTTCCGGCAAATGGCAGCTGATAAATCCGTCAATTTACATCCGATCTTCACCAAATAAGTTTTAAAACACTCTACGCATCAACACAAACAAAATAAGACATTATTTGTGACGAAGCGATAAAAAATAGCGGAGATATTTGCTGTCATACAAACTTCCTTTGCGATATCTTGAAGCTTGCATATGCCACGAGTTGCCCAGAGTTATGGCAAATGGCAGCTAATAAATCCGTCAATTTACATCCGATCTTCACCAAATAAGTTTTAAAACACTCTACGCATCAACACAAACAAAATAAGACATTATTTGTGACGAAGCGATAAAAAATAGCGGAGATATTTGCTGTCATACAAACTTCCTTTGCGATATCTTGAAGCTTGCATATGCCGCGAGTTGCCAGAGTTGGCAAATGGCAGCTGATAAATCCGTCAATTTACATCCGATCTTCACCAAATAAGTTTTAAAACACTCTACGCATCAACACAAACAAAATAAGACATTATTTGTGACGAAGCGATAGAAAATAGCGGAGATATTTGCTGTCATACAAACTTCCTTTGCGATATCTTGAAGCTTGCATATGCTACGAGTTCCGGCAAATGGCAGCTGATAAATCCGTCAATTTACATCCGATCTTCACCAAATAAGTTTTAAAACACTCTACGCATCAACACAAACAAAATAAGACATTATTTGTGACGAAGCGATAGAAAATAGCGGAGATATTTGCTGTCATACAAAGTTCCTTTGCGATATCTTGAAGCTTGCATATGCCACGAGTTCCGGCAAATGGCAGCTGATAAATCCGTCAATTTACATCCGATCTTCACCAAATAAGTTTTAAAACACTCTACGCATCAACACAAACAAAATAAGACATTATTTGTGACGAAGCGATAAAAAATAGCGGAGATATTTGCTGTCATACAAAGTTCCTTTGCGATATCTTGAAGCTTGCATATGCCACGAGTTGCCCAGAGTTATGGCAAATGGCAGCTAATAAATCCGTCAATTTACATCCGATCTTCACCAAATAAGTTTTAAAACACTCTACGCATCAACACAAACAAAATAAGACATTATTTGTGACGAAGCGATAAAAAATAGCGGAGATATTTGCTGTCATACAAACTTCCTTTGCGATATCTTGAAGCTTGCATATGCCGCGAGTTCCGGCAAATGGCAGCTGATAAATCCGTCAATTTACATCCGATCTTCACCAAATAAGTTTTAAAACACTCTACGCATCAACACAAACAAAATAAGACATTATTTGTGACGAAGCGATAGAAAACAGCGGAGATATTTGCTGTCATACAAAGTTCCTTTGCGATATCTTGAAGCTTGCATATGCCACGAGTTGCCCAGAGTTATGGCAAATGGCAGCTGATAAATCCGTCAATTTACATCCGATCTTCACCAAATAAGTTTTAAAACACTCTACGCATCAACACAAACAAAATAAAACATTAATTGTGACGAAGCGATAAAAAATAGCGGAGATATTTGCTGTCATACAAACTTCCTTTGCGATAACTTGAAGCTTGCATATGCCGCGAGTTCCGGCAAATGGCAGCTGATAAATCCGTCAATTTACATCCGATCTTCACCAAATAAGTTTTAAAACACTCTACGCATCAACACAAACAAAATAAGACATTATTTGTGACGAAGCGATAGAAAATAGCGGAGATATTTGCTGTCATACAAAGTTCCTTTGCGATATCTTGAAGCTTGCATATGCTACGAGTTCCGGCAAATGGCAGCTGATAAATCCGTCAATTTACATCCGATCTTCACCAAATAAGTTTTAAAACACTCTACGCATCAACACAAACAAAATAAGACATTATTTGTGACGAAGCGATAAAAAATAGCGGAGATATTTGCTGTCATACAAACTTCCTTTGCGATATCTTGAAGCTTGCATATGCCACGAGTTCCGGCAAATGGCAGCTGATAAATCCGTCAATTTACATCCGATCTTCACCAAATAAGTTTTAAAACACTCTACGCATCAACACAAACAAAATAAGACATTATTTGTGACGAAGCGATAGAAAATAGCGGAGATATTTGCTGTCATACAAAGTTCCTTTGCGATATCTTGAAGCTTGCATATGCCGCGAGTTCCGGCAAATGGCAGCTGATAAATCCGTCAATTTACATCCGATCTTCACCAAATAAGTTTTAAAACACTCTACGCATCAACACAAACAAAATAAGACATTATTTGTGACGAAGCGATAAAAAATAGCGGAGATATTTGCTGTCATACAAACATCCTTTGCGATAACTTGAAACTTGCATATGCCGCGAGTTGCCCAGAGTTATGGCAAATGGCAGCTGATAAATCCGTCAATTTACATCCGATCTTCACCAAATAAGTTTTAAATCACTCTACGCATCAACACAAACAAAATAAGACATTATTTGTGACGAAGCGATTAAAAATAGCGGAGATATTTGCTGTCATACAAACTTCCTTTGCGATATCTTGAAGCTTGCATATGCCGCGAGTTGCCCAGAGTTATGGCAAATGGCAGCTGATAAATCCGTCAATTTACATCCGATCTTCACCAAACAAGTTTTAGAACACTCTACGCATCAACACAAACAAAATAAGACATTATTTGTGACGAAGCGATAAAAAATAGCGGAGATATTTGCTGTCATACAAAGTTCCTTTGCGATAACTTGAAGCTTGCATATGCCGCGAGTTCCGGCAAATGGCAGCTGATAAATCCGTCAATTTACATCCGATCTTCACCAAATAAGTTTTAAAACACTCTACGTATTAACACAAACAAAATAAGACATTATTTGTGACGAAGCGATAGAAAATAGCGGAGATATTTGCTGTCATACAAAGTTTCTTTGCGATATCTTGAAGCTTGCATATGCCACGAGTTGCCCAGAGTTATGGCAAATGGCAGCTGATAAATCCGTCAATTTACATCCGATCTTCACCAAATAAGTTTTAAAACACTCTACGCATCAACACAAATAAAATAAGACATTATTTGTGACGAAGCGATAAAAAATAGCGGAGATATTTGCTGTCATACAAACTTCCTTTGCGATAACTTGAAGCTTGCATATGCCGCGAGTTCCGGCAAATGGCAGCTGATAAATCCGTCAATTTACATCCGATCTTCACCAAATAAGTTTTAAAACACTCTACGCATCAACACAAACAAAATAAGACATTATTTGTGGCGAAGCGATAGAAAACAGCGGAGATATTTGCTGTCATACAAAGTTTCTTTGCGATATCTTGAAGCTTGCATATGCCACGAGTTGCCCAGAGTTATGGCAAATGGCAGCTGATAAATCCGTCATTTTACATCCGATCTTCACCAAATAAGTTTTAAAACACTCTACGCATCAACACAAACAAAATAAGACATTATTTGTGACGAAGCGATAAAAAATAGCGGAGATATTTGCTGTCATACAAACTTCCTTTGCGATATCTTGAAGCTTGCATATGCCGCGAGTTCCGGCAAATGGCAGCTGATAAATCCGTCAATTTACATCCGATCTTCACCAAATAAGTTTTAAAACACTCTACGCATCAACACAAACAAAATAAGACATTATTTGTGACGAAGCGATAAAAAATAGCGGAGATATTTGCTGTCATACAAACTTCCTTTGCGATAACTTGAAGCTTGCATATGCCGCGAGTTCCGGCAAATGGCAGCTGATAAATCCGTCAATTTACATCCGATCTTCACCAAATAAGTTTTAAATCACTCTACGCATCAACACAAACAAAATAAGACATTATTTGTGACGAAGCGATTAAAAAATAGTGGAGATATTTGCTGTCATACAAACTTTCTTTGCGATATCTTGAAGCTTGCATATGCCGCGAGTTCCGGCAAATGGCAGCTGATAAATCCGTCAATTTACATCCGATCTTCACCAAATAAGTTTTAAAACACTCAACGCATCAACACAAACAAAATAAGACATTATTTGTGACGAAGCGATTAAAAATAGCGGAGATATTTGCTGTCATACAAACTTCCTTTGCGATATCTTGAAGCTTGCATATGCCGCGAGTTCCGGCAAATGGCAGCTGATAAATCCGTCAATTTACATCCGATCTTCACCAAATAAGTTTTAAATCACTCTACGCATCAACACAAACAAAATAAGACATTATTTGTGACGAAGCGATTAAAAAAAGTGGAGATATTTGCTGTCATACAAACTTTCTTTGCGATATCTTGAAGCTTGCATATGCCGCGAGTTGCCCAGAGTTATGGCAAATGGCAGCTGATAAATCCGTCAATTTACATCCGATCTTCACCAAACAAGTTTCAAAACACTCTACGCATCAACACAATCAATATAAGACATTACTTGTGACGAAGCGATAAAAAATAGCGGAGATATTTGCTGTCATACAAACTTCCTTTGCGATATCTTGAAGCTTGCATATGCCGCGAGTTCCGGCAAATGGCAGCTGATAAATCCGTCAATTTACATCCGATCTTCACCAAATAAGTTTTAAAACACTCTACGCATCAACACAAACAAAATAAGACATTATTTGTGGCGAAGCGATAGAAAACAGCGGAGATATTTGCTGTCATACAAAGTTTCTTTGCGATATCTTGAAGCTTGCATATGCCACGAGTTGCCCAGAGTTATGGCAAATGGCAGCTGATAAATCCGTCAATTTACATCCGATCTTCACCAAATGAGTTTTAAAACACTCTACGCATCAACACAAACAAAATAAAACAAAATGTGACGAAGCGATAAAAAATAGCGGAGATATTTGCTGTCATACAAACTTCCTTTGCGATAACTTGAAGCTTGCATATGCCGCGAGTTCCGGCAAATGGCAGCTGATAAATCCGTCAATTTACATCCGATCTTCACCAAATAAGTTTTAAAACACTCTACGCATCAACACAAACAAAATAAGACATTATTTGTGACGAAGCGATAGAAAATAGCGGAGATATTTGCTGTCATACAAAGTTCCTTTGCGATATCTTGAAGCTTGCATATGCTACGAGTTCCGGCAAATGGCAGCTGATAAATCCGTCAATTTACATCCGATCTTCACCAAATAAGTTTTAAAACACTCTACGCATCAACACAAACAAAATAAGACATTATTTGTGACGAAGCGATAAAAAATAGCGGAGATATTTGCTGTCATACAAACATCCTTTGCGATAACTTGAAACTTGCATATGCCGCGAGTTGCCCAGAGTTATGGCAAATGGCAGCTGATAAATCCGTCAATTTACATCCGATCTTCACCAAATAAGTTTTAAATCACTCTACGCATCAACACAAACAAAATAAGACATTATTTGTGACGAAGCGATTAAAAATAGCGGAGATATTTGCTGTCATACAAACTTTCTTTGCGATATCTTGAAGCTTGCATATGCCGCGAGTTGCCCAGAGTTATGGCAAATGGCAGCTGATAAATCCGTCAATTTACATCCGATCTTCACCAAACAAGTTTTAGAACACTCTACGCATCAACACAAACAAAATAAGACATTATTTGTGACGAAGCGATAAAAAATAGCGGAGATATTTGCTGTCATACAAAGTTCCTTTGCGATAACTTGAAGCTTGCATATGCCGCGAGTTCCGGCAAATGGCAGCTGATAAATCCGTCAATTTACATCCGATCTTCACCAAATAAGTTTTAAAACACTCTACGTATTAACACAAACAAAATAAGACATTATTTGTGACGAAGCGATAGAAAATAGCGGAGATATTTGCTGTCATACAAAGTTTCTTTGCGATATCTTGAAGCTTGCATATGCCACGAGTTGCCCAGAGTTATGGCAAATGGCAGCTGATAAATCCGTCAATTTACATCCGATCTTCACCAAATAAGTTTTAAAACACTCTACGCATCAACACAAATAAAATAAGACATTATTTGTGACGAAGCGATAAAAAATAGCGGAGATATTTGCTGTCATACAAACTTCCTTTGCGATAACTTGAAGCTTGCATATGCCGCGAGTTCCGGCAAATGGCAGCTGATAAATCCGTCAATTTACATCCGATCTTCACCAAATAAGTTTTAAAACACTCTACGCATCAACACAAACAAAATAAGACATTATTTGTGGCGAAGCGATAGAAAACAGCGGAGATATTTGCTGTCATACAAAGTTTCTTTGCGATATCTTGAAGCTTGCATATGCCACGAGTTGCCCAGAGTTATGGCAAATGGCAGCTGATAAATCCGTCATTTTACATCCGATCTTCACCAAATAAGTTTTAAAACACTCTACGCATCAACACAAACAAAATAAGACATTATTTGTGACAAAGCGATAAAAAATAGCGGAGATATTTGCTGTCATACAAACTTCCTTTGCGATATCTTGAAGCTTGCATATGCCGCGAGTTCCGGCAAATGGCAGCTGATAAATCCGTCAATTTACATCCGATCTTCACCAAATAAATTTTAAAACACTCTACGCATCAACACAAACAAAATAAGACATTATTTGTGACGAAGCGATAAAAAATAGCGGAGATATTTGCTGTCATACAAACTTCCTTTGCGATAACTTGAAGCTTGCATATGCCGCGAGTTCCGGCAAATGGCAGCTGATAAATCCGTCAATTTACATCCGATCTTCACCAAATAAGTTTTAAATCACTCTACGCATCAACACAAACAAAATAAGACATTATTTGTGACGAAGCGATTAAAAAAAGTGGAGATATTTGCTGTCATACAAACTTTCTTTGCGATATCTTGAAGCTTGCATATGCCGCGAGTTCCGGCAAATGGCAGCTGATAAATCCGTCAATTTACATCCGATCTTCACCAAATAAGTTTTAAAACACTCAACGCATCAACACAAACAAAATAAGACATTATTTGTGACGAAGCGATTAAAAATAGCGGAGATATTTGCTGTCATACAAACTTCCTTTGCGATATCTTGAAGCTTGCATATGCCGCGAGTTCCGGCAAATGGCAGCTGATAAATCCGTCAATTTACATCCGATCTTCACCAAATAAGTTTTAAATCACTCTACGCATCAACACAAACAAAATAAGACATTATTTGTGACGAAGCGATTAAAAAAAGTGGAGATATTTGCTGTCATACAAACTTTCTTTGCGATATCTTGAAGCTTGCATATGCCGCGAGTTGCCCAGAGTTATGGCAAATGGCAGCTGATAAATCCGTCAATTTACATCCGATCTTCACCAAACAAGTTTTAAAACACTCTACGCATCAACACAAACAAAATAAGACATTATTTGTGACGAAGCGATAAAAAATAGCGGAGATATTTGCTGTCATACAAACTTCCTTTGCGATAACTTGAAGCTTGCATATGCCGCGAGTTCCGGCAAATGGCAGCTGATAAATCCGTCAATTTACATCCGATCTTCACCAAATAAGTTTTAAAACACTCTACGCATCAACACAAACAAAATAAAACATTATTTGTGACGAAGCGATAAAAAATAGCGGAGATATTTGCTGTCATACAAACTTTCTTTGCGATATCTTGAAGCTTGCATATGCCACGAGTTGCCCAGAGTTATGGCAAATGGCAGCTGATAAATCCGTCAATTTACATCCGATCTTCACCAAATGAGTTTTAAAACACTCTACGCATCAACACAAACAAAATAAGACATTATTTGTGACGAAGCGATAAAAAATAGCGGAGATATTTGCTGTCATACAAACTTCCTTTGCGATAACTTGAAGCTTGCATATGCCGCGAGTTCCGGCAAATGGCAGCTGATAAATCCGTCAATTTACATCCGATCTTCACCAAATAAGTTTTAAAACACTCTACGCATCAACACAAACAAAATAAGACATTATTTGTGACGAAGCGATAGAAAATAGCGGAGATATTTGCTGTCATACAAACTTTCTTTGCGATATCTTGAAGCTTGCATATGCCACGAGTTGCCCAGAGTTATGGCAAATGGCAGCTGATAAATCCGTCAATTTACATCCGATCTTCACCAAATAAATTTAAAAACACTCTACGCATCAACACAAACAAAATAAGGCATTATTTGTGACGAAGCGATAGAAAATAGCGGAGATATTTGCTGTCATACAAAGTTCCTTTGCGATATCTTGAAGCTTGCATATGCTACGAGTTCCGGCAAATGGCAGCTGATAAATCCGTCAATTTACATCCGATCTTCACCAAATAAGTTTTAAAACACTCTACGCATCAACACAAACAAAATAAGATATTATTTGTGACGAAGCGATAAAAAATAGCGGAGATATTTGCTGTCATACAAAGTTCCTTTGCGATATCTTGAAGCTTGCATATGCTACGAGTTGCCCAGAGTTATGGCAAATGGCAGCTGATAAATCCGTCAATTTACATCCGATCTTCACCAAATAAGTTTTAAAACACTCTACGCATCAACACAAACAAAATAAGGCATTATTTATGACGAAGCGATAGAAAATAGCGGAGATATTTGCTGTCATACAAAGTTCCTTTGCGATATCTTGAAGCTTGCATATGCTACGAGTTGCCCAGAGTTATGGCAAATGGCAGCTGATAAATCCGTCAATTTACATCCGATCTTCACCAAATAAGTTTTAAAACACTCTACGCATCAACACAAACAAAATAAGACATTATTTGTGACGAAGCGATAAAAAATAGCGGAGATATTTGCTGTCATACAAAGTTCCTTTGCGATAACTTGAAGCTTGCATATGCCGCGAGTTCCGGCAAATGGCAGCTGATAAATCCGTCAATTTACATCCGATCTTCACCAAATAAGTTTTAAAACACTCTACGTATTAACACAAACAAAATAAGACATTATTTGTGACGAAGCGATAGAAAATAGCGGAGATATTTGCTGTCATACAAAGTTTCTTTGCGATATCTTGAAGCTTGCATATGCCACGAGTTGCCCAGAGTTATGGCAAATGGCAGCTGATAAATCCGTCAATTTACATCCGATCTTCACCAAATAAGTTTTAAAACACTCTACGCATCAACACAAACAAAATAAGACATTATTTGTGACGAAGCGATAAAAAATAGCGGAGATATTTGCTGTCATACAAACTTCCTTTGCGATAACTTGAAGCTTGCATATGCCGCGAGTTCCGGCAAATGGCAGCTGATAAATCCGTCAATTTACATCCGTTCTTCACCAAATAAGTTTTAAAACACTCTACGCATCAACACAAACAAAATAAGACATTATTTGTGGCGAAGCGATAGAAAACAGCGGAGATATTTGCTGTCATACAAAGTTTCTTTGCGATATCTTGAAGCTTGCATATGCCACGAGTTGCCCAGAGTTATGGCAAATGGCAGCTGATAAATCCGTCATTTTACATCCGATCTTCACCAAATAAGTTTTAAAACACTCTACGCATCAACACAAACAAAATAAGACATTATTTGTGACAAAGCGATAAAAAATAGCGGAGATATTTGCTGTCATACAAACTTCCTTTGCGATATCTTGAAGCTTGCATATGCCGCGAGTTCCGGCAAATGGCAGCTGATAAATCCGTCAATTTACATCCGATCTTCACCAAATAAGTTTTAAAACACTCTACGCATCAACACAAACAAAATAAGACATTATTTGTGACGAAGCGATAAAAAATAGCGGAGATATTTGCTGTCATACAAACTTCCTTTGCGATAACTTGAAGCTTGCATATGCCGCGAGTTCCGGCAAATGGCAGCTGATAAATCCGTCAATTTACATCCGATCTTCACCAAATAAGTTTTAAAACACTCAACGCATCAACACAAACAAAATAAGACATTATTTGTGACGAAGCGATTAAAAATAGCGGAGATATTTGCTGTCATACAAACTTCCTTTGCGATATCTTGAAGCTTGCATATGCCGCGAGTTCCGGCAAATGGCAGCTGATAAATCCGTCAATTTACATCCGATCTTCACCAAATAAGTTTTAAATCACTCTACGCATCAACACAAACAAAATAAGACATTATTTGTGACAAAGCGATTAAAAAAAGTGGAGATATTTGCTGTCATACAAACTTTCTTTGCGATATCTTGAAGCTTGCATATGCCGCGAGTTGCCCAGAGTTATGGCAAATGGCAGCTGATAAATCCGTCAATTTACATCCGATCTTCACCAAATAAGTTTTAAAACACTCTACGCATCAACACAAACAAAATAAGACATTATTTGTGACGAAGCGATAAAAAATAGCGGAGATATTTGCTGTCATACAAACTTTCTTTGCGATATCTTGAAGCTTGCATATGCCACGAGTTGCCCAGAGTTATGGCAAATGGCAGCTGATAAATCCGTCAATTTACATCCGATCTTCACCAAATAAGTTTTAAAACACTCTACGCATCAACACAAACAAAATAAGACATTATTTGTGACGAAGCGATAAAAAATAGCGGAGATATTTGCTGTCATACAAACTTCCTTTGCGATAACTTGAAGCTTGCATATGCCGCGAGTTCCGGCAAATGGCAGCTGATAAATCCGTCAATTTACATCCGATCTTCACCAAATAAGTTTTAAAACACTCTACGCATCAACACAAACAAAATAAGACATTATTTGTGACGAAGCGATAGAAAATAGCGGAGATATTTGCTGTCATACAAACTTTCTTTGCGATATCTTGAAGCTTGCATATGCCACGAGTTGCCCAGAGTTATGGCAAATGGCAGCTGATAAATCCGTCAATTTACATCCGATCTTCACCAAATAAATTTAAAAACACTCTACGCATCAACACAAACAAAATAAGGCATTATTTGTGACGAAGCGATAGAAAATAGCGGAGATATTTGCTGTCATACAAAGTTCCTTTGCGATATCTTGAAGCTTGCATATGCTACGAGTTCCGGCAAATGGCAGCTGATAAATCCGTCAATTTACATCCGATCTTCACCAAATAAGTTTTAAAACACTCTACGCATCAACACAAACAAAATAAGACATTATTTGTGACGAAGCGATAAAAAATAGCGGAGATATTTGCTGTCATACAAAGTTCCTTTGCGATATCTTGAAGCTTGCATATGCTACGAGTTGCCCAGAGTTATGGCAAATGGCAGCTGATAAATCCGTCAATTTACATCCGATCTTCACCAAATAAGTTTTAAAACACTCTACGCATCAACACAAACAAAATAAGGCATTATTTATGACGAAGCGATAGAAAATAGCGGAGATATTTGCTGTCATACAAAGTTCCTTTGCGATATCTTGAAGCTTGCATATGCTACGAGTTGCCCAGAGTTATGGCAAATGGCAGCTGATAAATCCGTCAATTTACATCCGATCTTCACCAAATAAGTTTTAAAACACTCTACGCATCAACACAAACAAAATAAGGCATTATTTATGACGAAGCGATAGAAAATAGCGGAGATATTTGCTGTCATACAAACTTCCTTTGCGATAACTTGAAGCTTGCATATGCCGCGAGTTGCCCAGAGTTATGGCAAATGGCAGCTGATAAATCCGTCAATTTACATTCGATCTTCACCAAACAATATTTTAAAACACTCTACGCATCAACACAAACAAAATAAGACATTATTTGTGACGAAGCGATAAAAAATAGCGGAGATATTTGCTGTCATACAAACTTCCTTTGCGATAACTTGAAGCTTGCATATGCCGCGAGTTCCGGCAAATGGCAGCTGATAAATCCGTCAATTTACATCCGATCTTCACCAAATAAGTTTTAAAACACTCTACGCATCAACACAAACAAAATAAGACATTATTTGTGACGAAGCGATAGAAAATAGCGGAGATATTTGCTGTCATACAAACTTCCTTTGCGATATCTTGAAACTTGCATATGCCACGAGTTGCCCAGAGTTATGGCAAATGGCAGCTGATAAATCCGTCAATTTACATCCGATCTTCACCAAATAAGTTTTAAAACACTCTACGCATCAACACAAACAAAATAAGACATTATTTGTGACGAAGCGATAAAAAATAGCGGAGATATTTGCTGTCATACAAACTTCCTTTGCGATAACTTGAAGCTTGCATATGCCGCGAGTTCCGGCAAATGGCAGCTGATAAATCCGTCAATTTACATCCGATCTTCACCAAATAAGTTTTAAAACACTCTACGCATCAACACAAACAAAATAAGACATTATTTGTGACGAAGCGATAAAAAATAGCGGAGATATTTGCTGTCATACAAACTTCCTTTGCGATAACTTGAAGCTTGCATATGCCGCGAGTTCCGGCAAATGGCAGCTGATAAATCCGTCAATTTACATCCGATCTTCACCAAATAAGTTTTAAAACACTCTACGCATCAACACAAACAAAATAAGACATTATTTGTGACGAAGCGATTAAAAATAGCGGAGATATTTGCTGTCATACAAACTTCCTTTGCGATAACTTGAAACTTGCATATGCCCCGAGTTGCCCAGAGTTATGGCAAATGGCAGCTGATAAATCCGTCAATTTACATCCGATCTTCACCAAATAAGTTTTAAAACACTCTACGCATCAACACAAACAAAATAAGACATTATTTGTGACGAAGCGATACAAAATAGCGGAGATATTTGCTGTCATACAAACTTCCTTTGCGATAACTTGAAGCTTGCATATGCCGCGAGTTCCGGCAAATGGCAGCTGATAAATCCGTCAATTTACATCCGATCTTCACCAAATAAGTTTTAAAACACTCTACGCATCAACACAAACAAAATAAGACATTATTTGTGACGAAGCGATAAAAAATAGCGGAGATATTTGCTGTCATACAAACTTCCTTTGCGATAACTTGAAGCTTGCATATGCCGCGAGTTCCGGCAAATGGCAGCTGATAAATCCGTCAATTTACATCCGATCTTCACCAAATAAGTTTTAAATAACTCTACGCATCAACACAAACAAAATAAGACATTATTTGTGACGAAGCGATAAAAAATAGCGGAGATATTTGCATTCATATAAACTTCCTTTGCGATATCTTGAAGCTTGCATATGCCGCGAGTTCCGGCAAATGGCAGCTGATAAATCCGTCAATTTACATCCGATCTTCACCAAAAAAGTTTTAAAACACTCTACGCATCAACACAAACAAAATAAGACATTATTTGTGACGAAGCGATAAAAAATAGCGGAGATATTTGCTGTCATACAAACTTCCTTTGCGATAACTTGAAGCTTGCATATGCCGCGAGTTCCGGCAAATGGCAGCTGATAAATCCGTCAATTTACATCCGATCTTCACCAAATAAGTTTTAAAACACTCTACGCATCAACACAAACAAAATAAGACATTATTTGTGACGAAGCGATAGAAAATAGCGGAGATATTTGCTGTCATACAAAGTTCCTTTGCGATATCTTGAAGCTTGCATATGCCACGAGTTCCGGCAAATGGCAGCTGATAAATCCGTCAATTTACATCCGATCTTCACCAAATAAGTTTTAAAACACTCTACGCGTCAACACAAACAAAATAAGACATTATTTGTGACGAAGCGATAGAAAATAGCGGAGATATTTGCTGTCATACAAAGTTTCTTTGCGATATCTTGAAGCTTGCATATGCCACGAGTTGCCCAGAGTTATGGGAAATGGCAGCTAATAAATCCGTCAATTTACATCCGATCTTCACCAAATAAGTTTTAAAACACTCTACGCATCAACACAAACATTATAAGACATTACCTGTGACGAAGCAATAAAAAATAGCGGAGATATTTGCTGTCATACAAAGTTCCTTTGCGATATCTTGAAGCTTGCATATGCTACGAGTTCCGGCAAATGGCAGCTGATAAATCCGTCAATTTACATCCGATCTTCACCAAATAAGTTTTAAAACACTCTACGCGTCAACACAAACAAAATAAGACATTATTTGTGACGAAGCGATAAAAAATAGCGGAGATATTTGCTGTCATACAAACTTCCTTTGCGATATCTTGAAGCTTGCATATGCCACGAGTTGCCCAGAGTTATGGGAAATGGCAGCTAATAAATCCGTCAATTTACATCCGATCTTCACCAAATAAGTTTCAAAACACTCTACGCATCAACACAAACAAAATAAGACATTACTTGTGACGAAGCAATAAAAAATAGCGGAGATATTTGCTGTCATACAAACTTCCTTTGCGATAACTTGAAGCTTGCATATGCCGCGAGTTCCGGCAAATGGCAGCTGATAAATCCGTCAATTTACATCCGATCTTCACCAAATAAGTTTTAAAACACTCTACGCATCAACACAAACAAAATAAGACATTATTTGTGACGAAGCGATAAAAAATAGCGGAGATATTTGCTGTCATACAAACTTCCTTTGCGATATCTTGAAGCTTGCATATGCCACGAGTTGCCCAGAGTTATGGCAAATGGCAGCTAATAAATCCGTCAATTTACATCCGATCTTCACCAAATAAGTTTTAAAACACTCTACGCATCAACACAAACAAAATAAGACATTATTTGTGACGAAGCGATTAAAAATAGCGGAGATATTTGCTGTCATACAAACTTCCTTTGCGATAACTTGAAGCTTGCATATGCCGCGAGTTCCGGCAAATGGCAGCTGATAAATCCGTCAATTTACATCCGATCTTCACCAAATAAGTTTTAAAACACTCTACGCATCAACACAAACAAAATAAGACATTATTTGTGACGAAGCGATAGAAAATAGCGGAGATATTTGCTGTCATACAAAGTTCCTTTGCGATATCTTGAAGCTTGCATATGCTACGAGTTCCGGCAAATGGCAGCTGATAAATCCGTCAATTTACATCCGATCTTCACCAAATAAGTTTTAAAACACTCTACGCGTCAACACAAACAAAATAAGACATTATTTGTGACGAAGCGATAAAAAATAGCGGAGATATTTGCTGTCATACAAACTTCCTTTGCGATATCTTGAAGCTTGCATATGCCACGAGTTGCCCAGAGTTATGGCAAATGGCAGCTGATAAATCCGTCAATTTACATCCGATCTTCACCAAATAAGTTTCAAAACACTCTACGCATCAACACAAACAAAATAAGACATTATTTGTGACGAAGCAATAAAAAATAGCGGAGATATTTGCTGTCATACAAACTTCCTTTGCGATAACTTGAAGCTTGCATATGCCGCGAGTTCCGGCAAATGGCAGCTGATAAATCCGTCAATTTACATCCGATCTTCACCAAATAAGTTTTAAAACACTCTACGCATCAACACAAACAAAATAAGACATTATTTGTGACGAAGCGATAGAAAACAGCGGAGATATTTGCTGTCATACAAACTTTCTTTGCGATATCTTGAAACTTGCATATGCCACGAGTTGCCCAGAGTTATGGCAAATGGCAGCTGATAAATCCGTCAATTTACATCCGATCTTCACCAAATAAGTTTTAAAACACTCTACGCATCAACACAAACAAAATAAGACATTATTTGTGACGAAGCGATAAAAAATAGCGGAGATATTTGCTGTCATACAAACTTCCTTTGCGATATCTTGAAGCTTGCATATGCCGCGAGTTCCGGCAAATGGCAGCTGATAAATCCGTCAATTTACATCCGATCTTCACCAAATAAGTTTTAAAACACTCTACGCGTCAACACAAACAAAATAAGACATTATTTGTGACGAAGCGATAAAAAATAGCGGAGATATTTGCTGTCATACAAACTTCCTTTGCGATATCTTGAAGCTTGCATATGCCACGAGTTGCCCAGAGTTATGGCAAATGGCAGCTAATAAATCCGTCAATTTACATCCGATCTTCACCAAATAAGTTTTAAAACACTCTACGCATCAACACAAACAAAATAAGACATTATTTGTGACGAAGCGATAAAAAATAGCGGAGATATTTGCTGTCATACAAACTTCCTTTGCGATAACTTGAAACTTGCATATGCCGCGAGTTGCCCAGAGTTATGGCAAATGGCAGCTGATAAATCCGTCAATTTACATCCTATCTTCACCAAATAAGTTTTAAAACACTCTACGCATCAACACAAACAAAATATGCCACGAGTTGCCCAGAGTTATGGCAAATGGCAGCTGATAAATCCGTCAATTTACATCCGATCTTCACCAAATAAGTTTTAAATCACTCTACGCATCAACACAAACAAAATAAGACATTATTTGTGACGAAGCGATAGAAAATAGCGGAGATATTTGCTGTCATACAAACTTCCTTTGCGATATCTTGAAGCTTGCATATGCCGCGAGTTCCGGCAAATGGCAGCTGATAAATCCGTCAATTTACATCCGATCTTCACCAAATAAGTTTTAAAACACTCTACGCGTCAACACAAACAAAATAAGACATCATTTGTGACGAAGCGATAAAAAATAGCGGAGATATTTGCTGTCATACAAACTTCCTTTGCGATATCTTGAAGCTTGCATATGCCACGAGTTGCCCAGAGTTATGGCAAATGGCAGCTAATAAATCCGTCAATTTACATCCGATCTTCACCAAATAAAATTTAAAACACTCTACGCATCAACACAAACAAAATAAGACATTATTTGTGACGAAGCGATTAAAAATAGCGGAGATATTTGCTGTCATACAAACTTCCTTTGCGATATCTTGAAGCTTGCATATGCCGCGAGTTCCGGCAAATGGCAGCTGATAAATCCGTCAATTTACATCCGATCTTCACCAAATAAGTTTTAAAACACTCTACGCATCAACACAAACAAAATAAGACATTATTTGTGACGAAGCGATAGAAAATAGCGGAGATATTTGCTGTCATACAAAGTTCCTTTGCGATATCTTGAAGCTTGCATATGCCACGAGTTCCGGCAAATGGCAGCTGATAAATCCGTCAATTTACATCCGATCTTCACCAAATAAGTTTTAAAACACTCTACGCATCAACACAAACAAAATAAGACATTATTTGTGACGAAGCGATAAAAAATAGCGGAGATATTTGCTGTCATACAAACTTCCTTTGCGATATCTTGAAGCTTGCATATGCCACGAGTTGCCCAGAGTTATGGCAAATGGCAGCTGATAAATCCGTCAATTTACATCCGATCTTCACCAAATAAGTTTTAAAACACTCTACGCATCAACACAAACAAAATAAGACATTATTTGTGACGAAGCGATAAAAAATAGCGGAGATATTTGCTGTCATACAAACTTCCTTTGCGATAACTTGAAGCTTGCATATGCCGCGAGTTCCTGCAAATGGCAGCTGATAAATCCGTCAATTTACATCCGATCTTCACCAAATAAGTTTTAAAATACTCTACGCATCAACACAAACAAAATAAGACATTATTTGTGACGAAGCGATAGAAAATAGCGGAGATATTTGCTGTCATACAAACTTTCTTTGCGATATCTTGAAACTTGCATATGCCACGAGTTGCCCAGAGTTATGGCAAATGGCAGCTGATAAATCCGTCAATTTACATCCGATCTTCACCAAATAAGTTTTAAAACACTCTACGCATCAACACAAACAAAATAAGACATTATTTGTGACGAAGCGATAAAAAATAGCGGAGATATTTGCTGTCATACAAACTTCCTTTGCGATATCTTGAAGCTTGCATATGCCGCGAGTTCCGGCAAATGGCAGCTGATAAATCCGTCAATTTACATCCGATCTTCACCAAATAAGTTTTAAAACACTCTATGCGTCAACACAAACAAAATAAGACATTATTTGTGACGAAGCGATGAAAAATAGCGGAGATATTTGCTGTCATACAAACTTCCTTTGCGATATCTTGAAGCTTGCATATGCCACGAGTTGCCCAGAGTTATGGCAAATGGCAGCTGATAAATCCGTCAATTTACATCCGATCTTCACCAAATAAGTTTTAAAACACTCTACGCATCAACACAAACAAAATAAGACATTATTTGTGACGAAGCGATAAAAAATAGCGGAGATATTTGCTGTCATACAAACTTCCTTTGCGATAACTTGAAACTTGCATATGCCGCGAGTTGCCCAGAGTTATGGCAAATGGCAGCTGATAAATCCGTCAATTTACATCCTATCTTCACCAAATAAGTTTTAAAACACTCTACGCATCAACACAAACAAAATATGCCACGAGTTGCCCAGAGTTATGGCAAATGGCAGCTGATAAATCCGTCAATTTACATCCGATCTTCACCAAATAAGTTTTAAATCACTCTACGCATCAACACAAACAAAATAAGACATTATTTGTGACGAAGCGATAGAAAATAGCGGAGATATTTGCTGTCATACAAAGTTCCTTTGCGATATCTTGAAGCTTGCATATGCCACGAGTTCCGGCAAATGGCAGCTGATAAATCCGTCAATTTACATCCGATCTTCACCAAATAAGTTTTAAAACACTCTACGCATCAACACAAACAAAATAAGACATTATTTGTGACGAAGCGATAAAAAATAGCGGAGATATTTGCTGTCATACAAACTTCCTTTGCGATATCTTGAAGCTTGCATATGCCACGAGTTGCCCAGAGTTATGGCAAATGGCAGCTGATAAATCCGTCAATTTACATCCGATCTTCACCAAATAAGTTTTAAAACACTCTACGCATCAACACAAACAATATAAGACATTATTTGTGACGAAGCAATAAAAAATAGCGGAGATATTTGCTGTCATACAAACTTCCTTTGCGATAACTTGAAGCTTGCATATGCCGCGAGTTCCTGCAAATGGCAGCTGATAAATCCGTCAATTTACATCCGATCTTCACCAAATAAGTTTTAAAATACTCTACGCATCAACACAAACAAAATAAGACATTATTTGTGACGAAGCGATAGAAAATAGCGGAGATATTTGCTGTCATACAAACTTTCTTTGCGATATCTTGAAACTTGCATATGCCACGAGTTGCCCAGAGTTATGGCAAATGGCAGCTGATAAATCCGTCAATTTACATCCGATCTTCACCAAATAAGTTTTAAAACACTCTACGCATCAACACAAACAAAATAAGACATTATTTGTGACAAAGCGATAAAAAATAGCGGAGATATTTGCTGTCATACAAACTTCCTTTGCGATATCTTGAAGCTTGCATATGCCGCGAGTTCCGGCAAATGGCAGCTGATAAATCCGTCAATTTACATCCGATCTTCACCAAATAAGTTTTAAAACACTCTACGCGTCAACACAAACAAAATAAGACATTATTTGTGACGAAGCGATAAAAAATAGCGGAGATATTTGCTGTCATACAAACTTCCTTTGCGATATCTTGAAGCTTGCATATGCCACGAGTTGCCCAGAGTTATGGCAAATGGCAGCTAATAAATCCGTCAATTTACATCCGATCTTCACCAAATAAGTTTTAAAACACTCTACGCATCAACACAAACAAAATAAGACATTATTTGTGACGAAGCGATAAAAAATAGCGGAGATATTTGCTGTCATACAAACTTCCTTTGCGATAACTTGAAACTTGCATATGCCGCGAGTTGCCCAGAGTTATGGCAAATGGCAGCTGATAAATCCGTCAATTTACATCCTATCTTCACCAAATAAGTTTTAAAACACTCTACGCATCAACACAAACAAAATATGCCACGAGTTGCCCAGAGTTATGGCAAATGGCAGCTGATAAATCCGTCAATTTACATCCGATCTTCACCAAATAAGTTTTAAATCACTCTACGCATCAACACAAACAAAATAAGACATTATTTGTGACGAAGCGATAGAAAATAGCGGAGATATTTGCTGTCATACAAACTTCCTTTGCGATATCTTGAAGCTTGCATATGCTACGAGTTCCGGCAAATGGCAGCTGATAAATCCGTCAATTTACATCCGATCTTCACCAAATAAGTTTTAAAACACTCTACGCATCAACACAAACAAAATAAGACATTATTTGTGACGAAGCGATTAAAAATAGCGGAGATATTTGCTGTCATACAAACTTCCTTTGCGATAACTTGAAACTTGCATATGCCGCGAGTTGCCCAGAGTTATGGCAAATGGCAGCTGATAAATCCGTCAATTTACATCCGATCTTCACCAAATAAGTTTTAAATCACTCTACGCATCAACACAAACAAAATATGCCACGAGTTGCCCAGAGTTATGGCAAATGGCAGCTGATAAATCCGTCAATTTACATCCGATCTTCACCAAATAAGTTTTAAATCACTCTACGCATCAACACAAACAAAATAAGACATTATTTGTGACGAAGCAATAAAAAATAGCGGAGATATTTGCTGTCATACAAACTTCCTTTGCGATATCTTGAAGCTTGCATATGCTACGAGTTCCGGCAAATGGCAGCTGATAAATCCGTCAATTTACATCCGATCTTCACCAAATAAGTTTTAAAACACTCTACGCATCAACACAAACAAAATAAGACATTATTTGTGACGAAGCGATAAAAAATAGCGGAGATATTTGCTGTCATACAAACTTCCTTTGCGATATCTTGAAGCTTGCATATGCCACGAGTTGCCCAGAGTTATGGCAAATGGCAGCTAATAAATCCGTCAATTTACATCCGATCTTCACCAAATAAGTTTTAAAACACTCTACGCATCAACACAAACAAAATAAGACATTATTTGTGACGAAGCGATAAAAAATAGCGGAGATATTTGCTGTCATACAAACTTCCTTTGCGATAACTTGAAGCTTGCATATGCCGCGAGTTCCGGCAAATGGCAGCTGATAAATCCGTCAATTTACATCCGATCTTCACCAAATAAGTTTTAAAACACTCTACGCATCAACACAAACAAAATAAGACATTATTTGTGACGAAGCGATAGAAAATAGCGGAGATATTTGCTGTCATACAAACTTCCTTTGCGATATCTTGAAGCTTGCATATGCCACGAGTTGCCCAGAGTTATGGCAAATGGCAGCTGATAAATCCGTCAATTTACATCCGATCTTCACCAAATAAGTTTTAAAACACTCTACGCATCAACACAAACAAAATAAGACATTATTTGTGACGAAGCGATAAAAAATAGCGGAGATATTTGCTGTCATACAAACTTCCTTTGCGATATCTTGAAGCTTGCATATGCCGCGAGTTCCGGCAAATGGCAGCTGATAAATCCGTCAATTTACATCCGATCTTCACCAAATAAGTTTTAAAACACTCTACGCATCAACACAAACAAAATAAGACATTATTTGTGACGAAGCGATAAAAAATAGCGGAGATATTTGCTGTCATACAAACTTCCTTTGCGATATCTTGAAGCTTGCATATGCCACGAGTTGCCCAGAGTTATGGCAAATGGCAGCTAATAAATCCGTCAATTTACATCCGATCTTCACCAAATAAGTTTTAAATCACTCTACGCATCAACACAAACAAAATATGCCACGAGTTGCCCAGAGTTATGGCAAATGGCAGCTGATAAATCCGTCAATTTACATCCGATCTTCACCAAATAAGTTTTAAATCACTCTACGCATCAACACAAACAAAATAAGACATTATTTGTGACGAAGCAATAAAAAATAGCGGAGATATTTGCTGTCATACAAACTTCCTTTGCGATATCTTGAAGCTTGCATATGCTACGAGTTCCGGCAAATGGCAGCTGATAAATCCGTCAATTTACATCCGATCTTCACCAAATAAGTTTTAAAACACTCTACGCATCAACACAAACAAAATAAGACATTATTTGTGACGAAGCGATAAAAAATAGCGGAGATATTTGCTGTCATACAAACTTCCTTTGCGATATCTTGAAGCTTGCATATGCCACGAGTTGCCCAGAGTTATGGCAAATGGCAGCTAATAAATCCGTCAATTTACATCCGATCTTCACCAAATAAGTTTTAAAACACTCTACGCATCAACACAAACAAAATAAGACATTATTTGTGACGAAGCGATAAAAAATAGCGGAGATATTTGCTGTCATACAAACTTCCTTTGCGATAACTTGAAGCTTGCATATGCCGCGAGTTCCGGCAAATGGCAGCTGATAAATCCGTCAATTTACATCCGATCTTCACCAAATAAGTTTTAAAACACTCTACGCATCAACACAAACAAAATAAGACATTATTTGTGACGAAGCGATAGAAAACAGCGGAGATATTTGCTGTCATACAAACTTTCTTTGCGATATCTTGAAGCTTGCATATGCCACGAGTTGCCCAGAGTTATGGCAAATGGCAGCTGATAAATCCGTCAATTTACATCCGATCTTCACCAAATAAGTTTTAAAACACTCTACGCGTCAACACAAACAAAATAAGACATTATTTGTGACAAAGCGATAAAAAATAGCGGAGATATTTGCTGTCATACAAACTTCCTTTGCGATATCTTGAAGCTTGCATATGCCGCGAGTTCCGGCAAATGGCAGCTGATAAATCCGTCAATTTACATCCGATCTTCACCAAATAAGTTTTAAAACACTCTACGCATCAACACAAACAAAATAAGACATTATTTGTGACGAAGCGATAAAAAATAGCGGAGATATTTGCTGTCATACAAACTTCCTTTGCGATATCTTGAAGCTTGCATATGCCACGAGTTGCCCAGAGTTATGGCAAATGGCAGCTGATAAATCCGTCAATTTACATCCGATCTTCACCAAATAAGTTTTAAAACACTCTACGCATCAACACAAACAAAATAAGACATTATTTGTGACGAAGCGATAAAAAATAGCGGAGATATTTGCTGTCATACAAACTTCCTTTGCGATATCTTGAAGCTTGCATATGCCACGAGTTGCCCAGAGTTATGGCAAATGGCAGCTGATAAATCCGTCAATTTACATCCGATCTTCACCAAATAAGTTTTAAAACACTCTACGCATCAACACAAACAAAATAAGACATTATTTGTGACGAAGCGATAAAAAATAGCGGAGATATTTGCTGTCATACAAACTTCCTTTGCGATATCTTGAAGCTTGCATATGCCGCGAGTTCCGGCAAATGGCAGCTGATAAATCCGTCAATTTACATCCGATCTTCACCAAATAAGTTTTAAAACACTCTACGCATCAACACAAACAAAATAAGACATTATTTGTGACGAAGCGATAGAAAATAGCGGAGATATTTGCTGTCATACAAACTTCCTTTGCGATATCTTGAAGCTTGCATATGCCACGAGTTCCGGCAAATGGCAGCTGATAAATCCGTCAATTTACATCCGATCTTCACCAAATAAGTTTTAAAACACTCTACGCATCAACACAAACAAAATAAGACATTATTTGTGACGAAGCGATAAAAAATAGCGGAGATATTTGCTGTCATACAAACTTCCTTTGCGATATCTTGAAGCTTGCATATGCCACGAGTTGCCCAGAGTTATGGCAAATGGCAGCTGATAAATCCGTCAATTTACATCCGATCTTCACCAAATAAGTTTTAAAACACTCTACGCATCAACACAAACAAAATAAGACATTATTTGTGACGAAGCAATAAAAAATAGCGGAGATATTTGCTGTCATACAAACTTCCTTTGCGATAACTTGAAGCTTGCATATGCCGCGAGTTCCGGCAAATGGCAGCTGATAAATCCGTCAATTTACATCCGATCTTCACCAAATAAGTTTTAAAACACTCTACGCATCAACACAAACAAAATAAGACATTATTTGTGACGAAGCGATAAAAAATAGCGGAGATATTTGCTGTCATACAAACTTCCTTTGCGATATCTTGAAGCTTGCATATGCCACGAGTTGCCCAGAGTTATGGCAAATGGCAGCTGATAAATCCGTCAATTTACATCCGATCTTCACCAAATAAGTTTTAAAACACTCTACGCATCAACACAAACAAAATAAGACATTATTTGTGACGAAGCGATAAAAAATAGCGGAGATATTTGCTGTCATACAAACTTCCTTTGCGATATCTTGAAGCTTGCATATGCCACGAGTTGCCCAGAGTTATGGCAAATGGCAGCTGATAAATCCGTCAATTTACATCCGATCTTCACCAAATAAGTTTTAAAACACTCTACGCATCAACACAAACAAAATAAGACATTATTTGTGACGAAGCGATAAAAAATAGCGGAGATATTTGCTGTCATACAAACTTCCTTTGCGATATCTTGAAGCTTGCATATGCCGCGAGTTCCGGCAAATGGCAGCTGATAAATCCGTCAATTTACATCCGATCTTCACCAAATAAGTTTTAAAACACTCTACGCATCAACACAAACAAAATAAGACATTATTTGTGACGAAGCGATAGAAAATAGCGGAGATATTTGCTGTCATACAAACTTCCTTTGCGATATCTTGAAGCTTGCATATGCCACGAGTTCCGGCAAATGGCAGCTGATAAATCCGTCAATTTACATCCGATCTTCACCAAATAAGTTTTAAAACACTCTACGCATCAACACAAACAAAATAAGACATTATTTGTGACGAAGCGATAAAAAATAGCGGAGATATTTGCTGTCATACAAACTTCCTTTGCGATATCTTGAAGCTTGCATATGCCACGAGTTGCCCAGAGTTATGGCAAATGGCAGCTGATAAATCCGTCAATTTACATCCGATCTTCACCAAATAAGTTTTAAAACACTCTACGCATCAACACAAACAAAATAAGACATTATTTGTGACGAAGCGATAAAAAATAGCGGAGATATTTGCTGTCATACAAACTTCCTTTGCGATATCTTGAAGCTTGCATATGCCGCGAGTTCCGGCAAATGGCAGCTGATAAATCCGTCAATTTACATCCGATCTTCACCAAATAAGTTTTAAAACACTCTACGCATCAACACAAACAAAATAAGACATTATTTGTGACGAAGCGATAGAAAATAGCGGAGATATTTGCTGTCATACAAACTTCCTTTGCGATATCTTGAAGCTTGCATATGCCACGAGTTGCCCAGAGTTATGGCAAATGGCAGCTGATAAATCCGTCAATTTACATCCGATCTTCACCAAATAAGTTTTAAAACACTCTACGCATCAACACAAACAAAATAAGACATTATTTGTGACGAAGCGATAAAAAATAGCGGAGATATTTGCTGTCATACAAACTTCCTTTGCGATATCTTGAAGCTTGCATATGCCGCGAGTTCCGGCAAATGGCAGCTGATAAATCCGTCAATTTACATCCGATCTTCACCAAATAAGTTTTAAAACACTCTACGCATCAACACAAACAAAATAAGACATTATTTGTGACGAAGCGATAAAAAATAGCGGAGATATTTGCTGTCATACAAACTTCCTTTGCGATATCTTGAAGCTTGCATATGCCGCGAGTTGCCCAGAGTTATGGCAAATGGCAGCTGATAAATCCGTCAATTTACATCCGATCTTCACCAAATAAGTTTTAAAACACTCTACGCATCAACACAAACAAAATAAGACATTATTTGTGACGAAGCGATAAAAAATAGCGGAGATATTTGCTGTCATACAAACTTCCTTTGCGATATCTTGAAGCTTGCATATGCCGCGAGTTGCCCAGAGTTATGGCAAATGGCAGCTGATAAATCCGTCAATTTACATCCTATCTTCACCAAATAAGTTTTAAAACACTCTACGCATCAACACAAACAAAAAAATGTGGTATATGCCACGAGTTGCCCAGAGTTATGGCAAATGGCAGCTGATAAATCCGTCAATTTACATCCGATCTTCACCAAATAAGTTTTAAAACACTCTACGCATCAACACAAACAAAATAAGACATTATTTGTGACGAAGCGATAGAAAATAGCGGAGATATTTGCTGTCATACAAACTTCCTTTGCGATATCTTGAAGCTTGCATATGCCGCGAGTTCCGGCAAATGGCAGCTGATAAATCCGTCAATTTACATCCGATCTTCACCAAATAAGTTTTAAAACACTCTACGCATCAACACAAACAAAATAAGACATTATTTGTGACGAAGCGATTAAAAATAGCGGAGATATTTGCTGTCATACAAACTTCCTTTGCGATAACTTGAAGCTTGCATATGCCGCGAGTTGCCCAGAGTTATGGCAAATGGCAGCTGATAAATCCGTCAATTTACATCCGATCTTCACCAAATAAGTTTTAAAACACTCTACGCATCAACACAAACAAAATAAGACATTATTTGTGACGAAGCGATAAAAAATAGCGGAGATATTTGCTTTCATACAAACTTCCTTTGCGATATCTTGAAGCTTGCATATGCCGCGAGTTCCGGCAAATGGCAGCTGATAAATCCGTCAATTTACATCCGATCTTCACCAAATAAGTTTTAAAACACTCTACGCATCAACACAAACAAAATAAGACATTATTTGTGACGAAGCGATAAAAAATAGCGGAGATATTTGCTGTCATACAAACTTCCTTTGCGATATCTTGAAGCTTGCATATGCCACGAGTTCCAGGCAAATGGCAGCTGATAAATCCGTCAATTTACATCCGATCTTCACCAAATAAGTTTTAAAACACTCTACGCATCAACACAAACAAAATAAGACATTATTTGTGACGAAGCGATAAAAAATAGCGGAGATATTTGCTGTCATACAAACTTCCTTTGCGATAACTTGAAGCTTGCATATGCCGCGAGTTGCCCAGAGTTATGGCAAATGGCAGCTGATAAATCCGTCAATTTACATCCGATCTTCACCAAATAAGTTTTAAAACACTCTACGCATCAACACAAACAAAATAAGACATTATTTGTGACGAAGCGATTAAAAATAGCGGAGATATTTGCTTTCATACAAACTTCCTTTGCGATATCTTGAAGCTTGCATATGCCGCGAGTTCCGGCAAATGGCAGCTGATAAATCCGTCAATTTACATCCGATCTTCACCAAATAAGTTTTAAAACACTCTACGCATCAACACAAACAAAATAAGACATTATTTGTGACGAAGCGATAAAAAATAGCGGAGATATTTGCTGTCATACAAAGTTCCTTTGCGATATCTTGAAGCTTGCATATGCCGCGAGTTCCGGCAAATGGCAGCTGATAAATCCGTCAATTTACATCCGATCTTCACCAAATAAGTTTTAAAACACTCTACGCATCAACACAAACAAAATAAGACATTATTTGTGACGAAGCGATAAAAAATAGCGGAGATATTTGCTGTCATACAAACTTCCTTTGCGATAACTTGAAACTTGCATATGCCGCGAGTTGCCCAGAGTTATGGCAAATGGCAGCTGATAAATCCGTCAATTTACATCCGATCTTCACCAAATAAGTTTTAAAACACTCTACGCATCAACACAAACAAAATAAGACATTATTTGTGACGAAGCGATAAAAAATAGCGGAGATATTTGCTGTCATACAAACTTCCTTTGCGATAACTTGAAGCTTGCATATGCCGCGAGTTGCCCAGAGTTATGGCAAATGGCAGCTGATAAATCCGTCAATTTACATCCGATCTTCACCAAATAAGTTTTAAAACACTCTACGCATCAACACAAACAAAATAAGACATTATTTGTGACGAAGCGATAAAAAATAGCGGAGATATTTGCTGTCATACAAACTTCCTTTGCGATATCTTGAAGCTTGCATATGCCGCGAGTTCCGGCAAATGGCAGCTGATAAATCCGTCAATTTACATCCGATCTTCACCAAATAAGTTTTAAAACACTCTACGCATCAACACAAACAAAATAAGACATTATTTGTGACGAAGCGATAAAAAATAGCGGAGATATTTGCTGTCATACAAACTTCCTTTGCGATAACTTGAAACTTGCATATGCCGCGAGTTGCCCAGAGTTATGGCAAATGGCAGCTGATAAATCCGTCAATTTACATCCGATCTTCACCAAATAAGTTTTAAAACACTCTACGCATCAACACAAACAAAATAAGACATTATTTGTGACGAAGCGATTAAAAATAGCGGAGATATTTGCTTTCATATAAACTTCCTTTGCGATATCTTGAAGCTTGCATATGCCGCGAGTTCCGGCAAATGGCAGCTGATAAATCCGTCAATTTACATCCGATCTTCACCAAATAAGTTTTAAAACACTCTACGCATCAACACAAACAAAATAAGACATTATTTGTGACGAAGCGATAAAAAATAGCGGAGATATTTGCTGTCATACAAACTTCCTTTGCGATATCTTGAAGCTTGCATATGCCACGAGTTCCGGCAAATGGCAGCTGATAAATCCGTCAATTTACATCCGATCTTCACCAAATAAGTTTTAAAACACTCTACGCATCAACACAAACAAAATAAGACATTATTTGTGACGAAGCGATAAAAAATAGCGGAGATATTTGCTGTCATACAAACTTCCTTTGCGATAACTTGAAACTTGCATATGCCGCGAGTTGCCCAGAGTTATGGCAAATGGCAGCTGATAAATCCGTCAATTTACATCCGATCTTCACCAAATAAGTTTTAAAACACTCTACGCATCAACACAAACAAAATAAGACATTATTTGTGACGAAGCGATTAAAAATAGCGGAGATATTTGCTTTCATACAAACTTCCTTTGCGATAACTTGAAGCTTGCATATGCCGCGAGTTCCGGCAAATGGCAGCTGATAAATCCGTCAATTTACATCCGATCTTCACCAAATAAGTTTTAAAACACTCTACGCATCAACACAAACAAAATAAGACATTATTTGTGACGAAGCGATAAAAAATAGCGGAGATATTTGCTGTCATACAAACTTCCTTTGCGATATCTTGAAGCTTGCATATGCCGCGAGTTCCGGCAAATGGCAGCTGATAAATCCGTCAATTTACATCCGATCTTCACCAAATAAGTTTTAAAACACTCTACGCATCAACACAAACAAAATAAGACATTATTTGTGACGAAGCGATAAAAAATAGCGGAGATATTTGCTGTCATACAAACTTCCTTTGCGATAACTTGAAGCTTGCATATGCCGCGAGTTGCCCAGAGTTATGGCAAATGGCAGCTGATAAATCCGTCAATTTACATCCGATCTTCACCAAATAAGTTTTAAAACACTCTACGCATCAACACAAACAAAATAAGACATTATTTGTGACGAAGCGATAAAAAATAGCGGAGATATTTGCTGTCATACAAACTTCCTTTGCGATAACTTGAAGCTTGCATATGCCGCGAGTTGCCCAGAGTTATGGCAAATGGCAGCTGATAAATCCGTCAATTTACATCCGATCTTCACCAAATAAGTTTTAAAACACTCTACGCATCAACACAAACAAAATAAGACATTATTTGTGACGAAGCGATAAAAAATAGCGGAGATATTTGCTGTCATACAAACTTCCTTTGCGATATCTTGAAGCTTGCATATGCCGCGAGTTCCGGCAAATGGCAGCTGATAAATCCGTCAATTTACATCCGATCTTCACCAAATAAGTTTTAAAACACTCTACGCATCAACACAAACAAAATAAGACATTATTTGTGACGAAGCGATAAAAAATAGCGGAGATATTTGCTGTCATACAAACTTCCTTTGCGATATCTTGAAGCTTGCATATGCCGCGAGTTCCCGGCAAATGGCAGCTGATAAATCCGTCAATTTACATCCGATCTTCACCAAATAAGTTTTAAAACACTCTACGCATCAACACAAACAAAATAAGACATTATTTGTGACGAAGCGATAAAAAATAGCGGAGATATTTGCTGTCATACAAACTTCCTTTGCGATAACTTGAAACTTGCATATGCCGCGAGTTGCCCAGAGTTATGGCAAATGGCAGCTGATAAATCCGTCAATTTACATCCGATCTTCACCAAATAAGTTTTAAATCACTCTACGCATCAACACAAACAAAATAAGACATTATTTGTGACGAAGCGATTAAAAATAGCGGAGATATTTGCTTTCATACAAACTTCCTTTGCGATATCTTGAAGCTTGCATATGCCGCGAGTTCCGGCAAATGGCAGCTGATAAATCCGTCAATTTACATCCGATCTTCACCAAATAAGTTTTAAAACACTCTACGCATCAACACAAACAAAATAAGACATTATTTGTGACGAAGCGATAAAAAATAGCGGAGATATTTGCTGTCATACAAAGTTCCTTTGCGATATCTTGAAGCTTGCATATGCCGCGAGTTCCGGCAAATGGCAGCTGATAAATCCGTCAATTTACATCCGATCTTCACCAAATAAGTTTTAAAACACTCTACGCATCAACACAAACAAAATAAGACATTATTTGTGACGAAGCGATAAAAAATAGCGGAGATATTTGCTGTCATACAAACTTCCTTTGCGATAACTTGAAACTTGCATATGCCGCGAGTTGCCCAGAGTTATGGCAAATGGCAGCTGATAAATCCGTCAATTTACATCCGATCTTCACCAAATAAGTTTTAAAACACTCTACGCATCAACACAAACAAAATAAGACATTATTTGTGACGAAGCGATAAAAAATAGCGGAGATATTTGCTGTCATACAAACTTCCTTTGCGATAACTTGAAACTTGCATATGCCGCGAGTTGCCCAGAGTTATGGCAAATGGCAGCTGATAAATCCGTCAATTTACATCCGATCTTCACCAAATAAGTTTTAAAACACTCTACGCATCAACACAAACAAAATAAGACATTATTTGTGACGAAGCGATAAAAAATAGCGGAGATATTTGCTGTCATACAAACTTCCTTTGCGATATCTTGAAGCTTGCATATGCCGCGAGTTCCGGCAAATGGCAGCTGATAAATCCGTCAATTTACATCCGATCTTCACCAAATAAGTTTTAAAACACTCTACGCATCAACACAAACAAAATAAGACATTATTTGTGACGAAGCGATTAAAAATAGCGGAGATATTTGCTGTCATACAAACTTCCTTTGCGATAACTTGAAACTTGCATATGCCGCGAGTTGCCCAGAGTTATGGCAAATGGCAGCTGATAAATCCGTCAATTTACATCCGATCTTCACCAAATAAGTTTTAAATCACTCTACGCATCAACACAAACAAAATAAGACATTATTTGTGACGAAGCGATAAAAAATAGCGGAGATATTTGCTTTCATATAAACTTCCTTTGCGATAACTTGAAGCTTGCATATGCCGCGAGTTCCGGCAAATGGCAGCTGATAAATCCGTCAATTTACATCCGATCTTCACCAAATAAGTTTTAAAACACTCTACGCATCAACACAAACAAAATAAGACATTATTTGTGACGAAGCGATAAAAAATAGCGGAGATATTTGCTGTCATACAAACTTCCTTTGCGATATCTTGAAGCTTGCATATGCCGCGAGTTCCGGCAAATGGCAGCTGATAAATCCGTCAATTTACATCCGATCTTCACCAAATAAGTTTTAAAACACTCTACGCATCAACACAAACAAAATAAGACATTATTTGTGACGAAGCGATAAAAAATAGCGGAGATATTTGCTGTCATACAAACTTCCTTTGCGATAACTTGAAACTTGCATATGCCGCGAGTTGCCCAGAGTTATGGCAAATGGCAGCTGATAAATCCGTCAATTTACATCCGATCTTCACCAAATAAGTTTTAAATCACTCTACGCATCAACACAAACAAAATAAGACATTATTTGTGACGAAGCGATTAAAAATAGCGGAGATATTTGCTTTCATACAAACTTCCTTTGCGATAACTTGAAGCTTGCATATGCCGCGAGTTCCGGCAAATGGCAGCTGATAAATCCGTCAATTTACATCCGATCTTCACCAAATAAGTTTTAAAACACTCTACGCATCAACACAAACAAAATAAGACATTATTTGTGACGAAGCGATAAAAAATAGCGGAGATATTTGCTGTCATACAAACTTCCTTTGCGATATCTTGAAGCTTGCATATGCCGCGAGTTCCGGCAAATGGCAGCTGATAAATCCGTCAATTTACATCCGATCTTCACCAAATAAGTTTTAAAACACTCTACGCATCAACACAAACAAAATAAGACATTATTTGTGACGAAGCGATAAAAAATAGCGGAGATATTTGCTGTCATACAAACTTCCTTTGCGATAACTTGAAACTTGCATATGCCGCGAGTTGCCCAGAGTTATGGCAAATGGCAGCTGATAAATCCGTCAATTTACATCCGATCTTCACCAAATAAGTTTTAAAACACTCTACGCATCAACACAAACAAAATAATACATTATTTGTGACGAAGCGATTAAAAATAGCGGAGATATTTGCTTTCATATAAACTTCCTTTGCGATAACTTGAAGCTTGCATATGCCGCGAGTTCCGGCAAATGGCAGCTGATAAATCCGTCAATTTACATCCGATCTTCACCAAATAAGTTTTAAAACACTCTACGCATCAACACAAACAAAATAAGACATTATTTGTGACGAAGCGATAAAAAATAGCGGAGATATTTGCTGTCATACAAACTTCCTTTGCGATAACTTGAAACTTGCATATGCCGCGAGTTGCCCAGAGTTATGGCAAATGGCAGCTGATAAATCCGTCAATTTACATCCGATCTTCACCAAATAAGTTTTAAAACACTCTACGCATCAACACAAACAAAATAAGACATTATTTGTGACGAAGCGATAAAAAATAGCGGAGATATTTGCTGTCATACAAACTTCCTTTGCGATATCTTGAAACTTGCATATGCCGCGAGTTGCCCAGAGTTATGGCAAATGGCAGCTGATAAATCCGTCAATTTACATCCGATCTTCACCAAATAAGTTTTAAAACACTCTACGCATCAACACAAACAAAATAAGACATTATTTGTGACGAAGCGATAAAAAATAGCGGAGATATTTGCTGTCATACAAACTTCCTTTGCGATATCTTGAAGCTTGCATATGCCGCGAGTTCCGGCAAATGGCAGCTGATAAATCCGTCAATTTACATCCGATCTTCACCAAATAAGTTTTAAAACACTCTACGCATCAACACAAACAAAATAAGACATTATTTGTGACGAAGCGATAAAAAATAGCGGAGATATTTGCTGTCATACAAACTTCCTTTGCGATATCTTGAAGCTTGCATATGCCGCGAGTTCCGGCAAATGGCAGCTGATAAATCCGTCAATTTACATCCGATCTTCACCAAATAAGTTTTAAAACACTCTACGCATCAACACAAACAAAATAAGACATTATTTGTGACGAAGCGATAAAAAATAGCGGAGATATTTGCTGTCATACAAACTTCCTTTGCGATAACTTGAAACTTGCATATGCCGCGAGTTGCCCAGAGTTATGGCAAATGGCAGCTGATAAATCCGTCAATTTACATCCGATCTTCACCAAATAAGTTTTAAAACACTCTACGCATCAACACAAACAAAATAAGACATTATTTGTGACGAAGCGATAAAAAATAGCGGAGATATTTGCTGTCATACAAACTTCCTTTGCGATAACTTGAAACTTGCATATGCCGCGAGTTGCCCAGAGTTATGGCAAATGGCAGCTGATAAATCCGTCAATTTACATCCGATCTTCACCAAATAAATTTTAAAACACTCTACGCATCAACACAAACAAAATAAGACATTATTTGTGACGAAGCGATAAAAAATAGCGGAGATATTTGCTGTCATACAAACTTCCTTTGCGATATCTTGAAGCTTGCATATGCCGCGAGTTGCCCAGAGTTATGGCAAATGGCAGCTGATAAATCCGTTAATTTACATCCGATCTTCACCAAATAAGTTTTAAAACACTCTACGCATCAACACAAACAAAATAAGACATTATTTGTGACGAAGCGATTAAAAAAACGCGGAGATATTTGCTGTCATACAAACTTTCTTTGCGATATCTTGAAGCTTGCATATGCCGCGAGTTGCCCAGAGTTATGGCAAATGGCAGCTGATAAATCCGTCAATTTACATCCGATCTTCACCAAATAAGTTTTAAAACACTCTACGCATCAACACAAACAAAATAAGACATTATTTGTGACGAAGCGATAAAAAATAGCGGAGATATTTGCTGTCATACAAACTTCCTTTGCGATATCTTGAAGCTTGCATATGCCGCGAGTTCCGGCAAATGGCAGCTGATAAATCCGTCAATTTACATCCGATCTTCACCAAATAAGTTTTAAAACACTCTACGCATCAACACAAACAAAATAAGACATTATTTGTGACGAAGCGATAAAAAATAGCGGAGATATTTGCTGTCATACAAACTTCCTTTGCGATATCTTGAAGCTTGCATATGCCACGAGTTTCCCAGAGTTATGGCAAATGGCAGCTGATAAATCCGTCAATTTACATCCGATCTTCACCAAATAAGTTTTAAAACACTCTACGCATCAACACAAACAAAATAAGACATTATTTGTGACGAAGCGATAAAAAATAGCGGAGATATTTGCTGTCATACAAACTTCCTTTGCGATATCTTGAAGCTTGCATATGCCACGAGTTCCGGCAAATGGCAGCTGATAAATCCGTCAATTTACATCCGATCTTCACCAAATAAGTTTTAAAACACTCTACGCATCAACACAAACAAAATAAGACATTATTTGTGACGAAGCGATAAAAAATAGCGGAGATATTTGCTGTCATACAAACTTCCTTTGCGATAACTTGAAACTTGCATATGCCGCGAGTTGCCCAGAGTTATGGCAAATGGCAGCTGATAAATCCGTCAATTTACATCCGATCTTCACCAAATAAGTTTTAAAACACTCTACGCATCAACACAAACAAAATAAGACATTATTTGTGACGAAGCGATAAAAAATAGCGGAGATATTTGCTGTCATACAAACTTCCTTTGCGATATCTTGAAGCTTGCATATGCCGCGAGTTCCGGCAAATGGCAGCTGATAAATCCGTCAATTTACATCCGATCTTCACCAAATAAGTTTTAAAACACTCTACGCATCAACACAAACAAAATAAGACATTATTTGTGACGAAGCGATAAAAAATAGCGGAGATATTTGCTGTCATACAAACTTCCTTTGCGATAACTTGAAACTTGCATATGCCGCGAGTTGCCCAGAGTTATGGCAAATGGCAGCTGATAAATCCGTCAATTTACATCCGATCTTCACCAAATAAGTTTTAAAACACTCTACGCATCAACACAAACAAAATAAGACATTATTTGTGACGAAGCGATAAAAAATAGCGGAGATATTTGCTGTCATACAAACTTCCTTTGCGATAACTTGAAGCTTGCATATGCCGCGAGTTGCCCAGAGTTATGGCAAATGGCAGCTGATAAATCCGTCAATTTACATCCGATCTTCACCAAATAAGTTTTAAAACACTCTACGCATCAACACAAACAAAATAAGACATTATTTGTGACGAAGCGATAAAAAATAGCGGAGATATTTGCTGTCATACAAACTTCCTTTGCGATATCTTGAAGCTTGCATATGCCACGAGCTGCCCAGAGTTATGGCAAATGGCAGCTGATAAATCCGTCAATTTACATCCGATCTTCACCAAATAAGTTTTAAATCACTCTACGCATCAACACAAACAAAATAAGACATTATTTGTGACGAAGCGATTAAAAATAGCGGAGATATTTGCTGTCATACAAACTTCCTTTGCGATATCTTGAAGCTTGCATATGCCGCGAGTTGCCCAGAGTTATGGCAAATGGCAGCTGATAAATCCGTCAATTTACATCCGATCTTCACCAAATAAGTTTTAAAACACTCTACGCATCAACACAAACAAAATAAGACATTATTTGTGACGAAGCGATAAAAAATAGCGGAGATATTTGCTGTCATACAAACTTCCTTTGCGATATCTTGAAGCTTGCATATGCCGCGAGTTCCGGCAAATGGCAGCTGATAAATCCGTCAATTTACATCCGATCTTCACCAAATAAGTTTTAAAACACTCTACGCATCAACACAAACAAAATAAGACATTATTTGTGACGAAGCGATAAAAAATAGCGGAGATATTTGCTGTCATACAAACTTCCTTTGCGATATCTTGAAGCTTGCATATGCCGCGAGTTGCCCAGAGATGGCAAATGGCAGCTGATAAATCCGTCAATTTACATCCGATCTTCACCAAATAAGTTTTAAAACACTCTACGCATCAACACAAACAAAATAAGACATTATTTGTGACGAAGCGATAAAAAATAGCGGAGATATTTGCTGTCATACAAACTTCCTTTGCGATATCTTGAAGCTTGCATATGCCACGAGTTCCCAGAGGCAAATGGCAGCTGATAAATCCGTCAATTTACATCCGATCTTCACCAAATAAGTTTTAAAACACTCTACGCATCAACACAAACAAAATAAGACATTATTTGTGACGAAGCGATAAAAAATAGCGGAGATATTTGCTGTCATACAAACTTCCTTTGCGATAACTTGAAACTTGCATATGCCGCGAGTTGCCCAGAGTTATGGCAAATGGCAGCTGATAAATCCGTCAATTTACATCCGATCTTCACCAAATAAGTTTTAAAACACTCTACGCATCAACACAAACAAAATAAGACATTATTTGTGACGAAGCGATAAAAAATAGCGGAGATATTTGCTGTCATACAAACTTCCTTTGCGATAACTTGAAACTTGCATATGCCGCGAGTTGCCCAGAGTTATGGCAAATGGCAGCTGATAAATCCGTCAATTTACATCCGATCTTCACCAAATAAGTTTTAAAACACTCTACGCATCAACACAAACAAAATAAGACATTATTTGTGACGAAGCGATAAAAAATAGCGGAGATATTTGCTGTCATACAAACTTCCTTTGCGATATCTTGAAGCTTGCATATGCCGCGAGTTCCGGCAAATGGCAGCTGATAAATCCGTCAATTTACATCCGATCTTCACCAAATAAGTTTTAAAACACTCTACGCATCAACACAAACAAAATAAGACATTATTTGTGACGAAGCGATAAAAAATAGCGGAGATATTTGCTGTCATACAAACTTCCTTTGCGATAACTTGAAACTTGCATATGCCGCGAGTTGCCCAGAGTTATGGCAAATGGCAGCTGATAAATCCGTCAATTTACATCCGATCTTCACCAAATAAGTTTTAAAACACTCTACGCATCAACACAAACAAAATAAGACATTATTTGTGACGAAGCGATTAAAAATAGCGGAGATATTTGCTTTCATACAAACTTCCTTTGCGATATCTTGAAGCTTGCATATGCCGCGAGTTCCGGCAAATGGCAGCTGATAAATCCGTCAATTTACATCCGATCTTCACCAAATAAGTTTTAAAACACTCTACGCATCAACACAAACAAAATAAGACATTATTTGTGACGAAGCGATAAAAAATAGCGGAGATATTTGCTGTCATACAAACTTCCTTTGCGATATCTTGAAGCTTGCATATGCCGCGAGTTGCCCAGAGTTATGGCAAATGGCAGCTGATAAATCCGTCAATTTACATCCGATCTTCACCAAATAAGTTTTAAAACACTCTACGCATCAACACAAACAAAATAAGACATTATTTGTGACGAAGCGATAAAAAATAGCGGAGATATTTGCTGTCATACAAACTTCCTTTGCGATATCTTGAAGCTTGCATATGCCGCGAGTTCCGGCAAATGGCAGCTGATAAATCCGTCAATTTACATCCGATCTTCACCAAATAAGTTTTAAAACACTCTACGCATCAACACAAACAAAATAAGACATTATTTGTGACGAAGCGATAAAAAATAGCGGAGATATTTGCTGTCATACAAACTTCCTTTGCGATATCTTGAAGCTTGCATATGCCGCGAGTTGCCCAGAGTTATGGCAAATGGCAGCTGATAAATCCGTCAATTTACATCCGATCTTCACCAAATAAGTTTTAAAACACTCTACGCATCAACACAAACAAAATAAGACATTATTTGTGACGAAGCGATAAAAAATAGCGGAGATATTTGCTGTCATACAAACTTCCTTTGCGATAACTTGAAACTTGCATATGCCGCGAGTTGCCCAGAGTTATGGCAAATGGCAGCTGATAAATCCGTCAATTTACATCCGATCTTCACCAAATAAGTTTTAAAACACTCTACGCATCAACACAAACAAAATAAGACATTATTTGTGACGAAGCGATAAAAAATAGCGGAGATATTTGCTGTCATACAAACTTCCTTTGCGATATCTTGAAGCTTGCATATGCCGCGAGTTCCGGCAAATGGCAGCTGATAAATCCGTCAATTTACATCCGATCTTCACCAAATAAGTTTTAAAACACTCTACGCATCAACACAAACAAAATAAGACATTATTTGTGACGAAGCGATAAAAAATAGCGGAGATATTTGCTGTCATACAAACTTCCTTTGCGATAACTTGAAACTTGCATATGCCGCGAGTTGCCCAGAGTTATGGCAAATGGCAGCTGATAAATCCGTCAATTTACATCCGATCTTCACCAAATAAGTTTTAAAACACTCTACGCATCAACACAAACAAAATAAGACATTATTTGTGACGAAGCGATTAAAAATAGCGGAGATATTTGCTTTCATACAAACTTCCTTTGCGATATCTTGAAGCTTGCATATGCCGCGAGTTCCCGGCAAATGGCAGCTGATAAATCCGTCAATTTACATCCGATCTTCACCAAATAAGTTTTAAAACACTCTACGCATCAACACAAACAAAATAAGACATTATTTGTGACGAAGCGATAAAAAATAGCGGAGATATTTGCTGTCATACAAACTTCCTTTGCGATATCTTGAAGCTTGCATATGCCGCGAGTTGCCCAGAGTTATGGCAAATGGCAGCTGATAAATCCGTCAATTTACATCCGATCTTCACCAAATAAGTTTTAAAACACTCTACGCATCAACACAAACAAAATAAGACATTATTTGTGACGAAGCGATTAAAAATAGCGGAGATATTTGCTGTCATACAAACTTCCTTTGCGATATCTTGAAGCTTGCATATGCCGCGAGTTCCGGCAAATGGCAGCTGATAAATCCGTCAATTTACATCCGATCTTCACCAAATAAGTTTTAAAACACTCTACGCATCAACACAAACAAAATAAGACATTATTTGTGACGAAGCGATAAAAAATAGCGGAGATATTTGCTGTCATACAAACTTCCTTTGCGATAACTTGAAGCTTGCATATGCCGCGAGTTGCCCAGAGTTATGGCAAATGGCAGCTGATAAATCCGTCAATTTACATCCGATCTTCACCAAATAAGTTTTAAAACACTCTACGCATCAACACAAACAAAATAAGACATTATTTGTGACGAAGCGATAAAAAATAGCGGAGATATTTGCTGTCATACAAACTTCCTTTGCGATAACTTGAAACTTGCATATGCCGCGAGTTGCCCAGAGTTATGGCAAATGGCAGCTGATAAATCCGTCAATTTACATCCGATCTTCACCAAATAAGTTTTAAAACACTCTACGCATCAACACAAACAAAATAAGACATTATTTGTGACGAAGCGATAAAAAATAGCGGAGATATTTGCTGTCATACAAACTTCCTTTGCGATATCTTGAAGCTTGCATATGCCGCGAGTTCCGGCAAATGGCAGCTGATAAATCCGTCAATTTACATCCGATCTTCACCAAATAAGTTTTAAAACACTCTACGCATCAACACAAACAAAATAAGACATTATTTGTGACGAAGCGATAAAAAATAGCGGAGATATTTGCTGTCATACAAACTTCCTTTGCGATAACTTGAAACTTGCATATGCCGCGAGTTGCCCAGAGTTATGGCAAATGGCAGCTGATAAATCCGTCAATTTACATCCGATCTTCACCAAATAAGTTTTAAAACACTCTACGCATCAACACAAACAAAATAAGACATTATTTGTGACGAAGCGATTAAAAATAGCGGAGATATTTGCTTTCATACAAACTTCCTTTGCGATATCTTGAAGCTTGCATATGCCGCGAGTTCCGGCAAATGGCAGCTGATAAATCCGTCAATTTACATCCGATCTTCACCAAATAAGTTTTAAAACACTCTACGCATCAACACAAACAAAATAAGACATTATTTGTGACGAAGCGATAAAAAATAGCGGAGATATTTGCTGTCATACAAACTTCCTTTGCGATATCTTGAAGCTTGCATATGCCGCGAGTTGCCCAGAGTTATGGCAAATGGCAGCTGATAAATCCGTCAATTTACATCCGATCTTCACCAAATAAGTTTTAAATCACTCTACGCATCAACACAAACAAAATAAGACATTATTTGTGACGAAGCGATTAAAAATAGCGGAGATATTTGCTGTCATACAAACTTCCTTTGCGATATCTTGAAGCTTGCATATGCCGCGAGTTGCCCAGAGTTATGGCAAATGGCAGCTGATAAATCCGTCAATTTACATCCTATCTTCACCAAATAAGTTTTAAAACACTCTACGCATCAACACAAACAAAATATGCCACGAGTTGCCCAGAGTTATGGCAAATGGCAGCTGATAAATCCGTCAATTTACATCCGATCTTCACCAAATAAGTTTTAAAACACTCTACGCATCAACACAAACAAAATAAGACATTATTTGTGACGAAGCGATAAAAAATAGCGGAGATATTTGCTGTCATACAAACTTCCTTTGCGATATCTTGAAGCTTGCATATGCCGCGAGTTGCCCAGAGTTATGGCAAATGGCAGCTGATAAATCCGTCAATTTACATCCGATCTTCACCAAATAAGTTTTAAAACACTCTACGCATCAACACAAACAAAATAAGACATTATTTGTGACGAAGCGATAAAAAATAGCGGAGATATTTGCTGTCATACAAACTTCCTTTGCGATAACTTGAAACTTGCATATGCCGCGAGTTGCCCAGAGTTATGGCAAATGGCAGCTGATAAATCCGTCAATTTACATCCGATCTTCACCAAATAAGTTTTAAAACACTCTACGCATCAACACAAACAAAATAAGACATTATTTGTGACGAAGCGATAAAAAATAGCGGAGATATTTGCTGTCATACAAACTTCCTTTGCGATATCTTGAAGCTTGCATATGCCGCGAGTTCCGGCAAATGGCAGCTGATAAATCCGTCAATTTACATCCGATCTTCACCAAATAAGTTTTAAAACACTCTACGCATCAACACAAACAAAATAAGACATTATTTGTGACGAAGCGATAAAAAATAGCGGAGATATTTGCTGTCATACAAACTTCCTTTGCGATAACTTGAAACTTGCATATGCCGCGAGTTGCCCAGAGTTATGGCAAATGGCAGCTGATAAATCCGTCAATTTACATCCGATCTTCACCAAATAAGTTTTAAAACACTCTACGCATCAACACAAACAAAATAAGACATTATTTGTGACGAAGCGATTAAAAATAGCGGAGATATTTGCTTTCATATAAACTTCCTTTGCGATATCTTGAAGCTTGCATATGCCGCGAGTTCCGGCAAATGGCAGCTGATAAATCCGTCAATTTACATCCGATCTTCACCAAATAAGTTTTAAAACACTCTACGCATCAACACAAACAAAATAAGACATTATTTGTGACGAAGCGATAAAAAATAGCGGAGATATTTGCTGTCATACAAACTTCCTTTGCGATATCTTGAAGCTTGCATATGCCGCGAGTTGCCCAGAGTTATGGCAAATGGCAGCTGATAAATCCGTCAATTTACATCCGATCTTCACCAAATAAGTTTTAAATCACTCTACGCATCAACACAAACAAAATAAGACATTATTTGTGACGAAGCGATTAAAAATAGCGGAGATATTTGCTGTCATACAAACTTCCTTTGCGATATCTTGAAGCTTGCATATGCCGCGAGTTGCCCAGAGTTATGGCAAATGGCAGCTGATAAATCCGTCAATTTACATCCTATCTTCACCAAATAAGTTTTAAAACACTCTACGCATCAACACAAACAAAATATGCCACGAGTTGCCCAGAGTTATGGCAAATGGCAGCTGATAAATCCGTCAATTTACATCCGATCTTCACCAAATAAGTTTTAAATCACTCTACGCATCAACACAAACAAAATAAGACATTATTTGTGACGAAGCGATAAAAAATAGCGGAGATATTTGCTGTCATACAAACTTCCTTTGCGATATCTTGAAGCTTGCATATGCCGCGAGTTGCCCAGGGGCAAATGGCAGCTGATAAATCCGTCAATTTACATCCGATCTTCACCAAATAAGTTTTAAAACACTCTACGCATCAACACAAACAAAATAAGACATTATTTGTGACGAAGCGATAAAAAATAGCGGAGATATTTGCTGTCATACAAACTTCCTTTGCGATATCTTGAAGCTTGCATATGCCGCGAGTTCCGGCAAATGGCAGCTGATAAATCCGTCAATTTACATCCGATCTTCACCAAATAAGTTTTAAAACACTCTACGCATCAACACAAACAAAATAAGACATTATTTGTGACGAAGCGATAAAAAATAGCGGAGATATTTGCTGTCATACAAACTTCCTTTGCGATAACTTGAAACTTGCATATGCCGCGAGTTGCCCAGAGTTATGGCAAATGGCAGCTGATAAATCCGTCAATTTACATCCGATCTTCACCAAATAAGTTTTAAAACACTCTACGCATCAACACAAACAAAATAAGACATTATTTGTGACGAAGCGATAAAAAATAGCGGAGATATTTGCTGTCATACAAACTTCCTTTGCGATAACTTGAAACTTGCATATGCCGCGAGTTGCCCAGAGTTATGGCAAATGGCAGCTGATAAATCCGTCAATTTACATCCGATCTTCACCAAATAAGTTTTAAAACACTCTACGCATCAACACAAACAAAATAAGACATTATTTGTGACGAAGCGATAAAAAATAGCGGAGATATTTGCTGTCATACAAACTTCCTTTGCGATATCTTGAAGCTTGCATATGCCGCGAGTTCCGGCAAATGGCAGCTGATAAATCCGTCAATTTACATCCGATCTTCACCAAATAAGTTTTAAAACACTCTACGCATCAACACAAACAAAATAAGACATTATTTGTGACGAAGCGATAAAAAATAGCGGAGATATTTGCTGTCATACAAACTTCCTTTGCGATAACTTGAAACTTGCATATGCCGCGAGTTGCCCAGAGTTATGGCAAATGGCAGCTGATAAATCCGTCAATTTACATCCGATCTTCACCGAATAAGTTTTAAATCACTCTACGCATCAACACAAACAAAATAAGACATTATTTGTGACGAAGCGATTAAAAAAACGCGGAGATATTTGCTGTCATACAAACTTTCTTTGCGATATCTTGAAGCTTGCATATGCCGCGAGTTGCCCAGAGTTATGGCAAATGGCAGCTGATAAATCCGTCAATTTACATCCGATCTTCACCAAATAAGTTTTAAAACACTCTACGCATCAACACAAACAAAATAAGACATTATTTGTGACGAAGCGATAAAAAATAGCGGAGATATTTGCTTTCATATAAACTTCCTTTGCGATATCTTGAAGCTTGCATATGCCGCGAGTTCCGGCAAATGGCAGCTGATAAATCCGTCAATTTACATCCGATCTTCACCAAATAAGTTTTAAAACACTCTACGCATCAACACAAACAAAATAAGACATTATTTGTGACGAAGCGATAAAAAATAGCGGAGATATTTGCTGTCATACAAACTTCCTTTGCGATATCTTGAAGCTTGCATATGCCGCGAGTTGCCCAGAGTTATGGCAAATGGCAGCTGATAAATCCGTCAATTTACATCCGATCTTCACCAAATAAGTTTTAAAACACTCTACGCATCAACACAAACAAAATAAGACATTATTTGTGACGAAGCGATTAAAAATAGCGGAGATATTTGCTGTCATACAAACTTCCTTTGCGATATCTTGAAGCTTGCATATGCCGCGAGTTGCCCAGAGTTATGGCAAATGGCAGCTGATAAATCCGTCAATTTACATCCGATCTTCACCAAATAAGTTTTAAAACACTCTACGCATCAACACAAACAAAATAAGACATTATTTGTGATAAAATTATTATATGCCACGAGTTGCCCAGAGTTATGGCAAATGGCAGCTGATAAATCCGTCAATTTACATCCGATCTTCACCAAATAAGTTTTAAAACACTCTACGCATCAACACAAACAAAATAAGACATTATTTGTGACGAAGCGATAAAAAATAGCGGAGATATTTGCTGTCATACAAACTTCCTTTGCGATATCTTGAAGCTTGCATATGCCGCGAGTTCCCAGAGGGCAAATGGCAGCTGATAAATCCGTCAATTTACATCCGATCTTCACCAAATAAGTTTTAAATCACTCTACGCATCAACACAAACAAAATAAGACATTATTTGTGACGAAGCGATTAAAAATAGCGGAGATATTTGCTTTCATACAAACTTCCTTTGCGATAACTTGAAGCTTGCATATGCCGCGAGTTCCGGCAAATGGCAGCTGATAAATCCGTCAATTTACATCCGATCTTCACCAAATAAGTTTTAAAACACTCTACGCATCAACACAAACAAAATAAGACATTATTTGTGACGAAGCGATAAAAAATAGCGGAGATATTTGCTGTCATACAAAGTTCCTTTGCGATATCTTGAAGCTTGCATATGCCGCGAGTTCCAGAGGGCAAATGGCAGCTGATAAATCCGTCAATTTACATCCGATCTTCACCAAATAAGTTTTAAAACACTCTACGCATCAACACAAACAAAATAAGACATTATTTGTGACGAAGCGATAAAAAATAGCGGAGATATTTGCTGTCATACAAACTTCCTTTGCGATAACTTGAAACTTGCATATGCCGCGAGTTGCCCAGAGTTATGGCAAATGGCAGCTGATAAATCCGTCAATTTACATCCGATCTTCACCAAATAAGTTTTAAAACACTCTACGCATCAACACAAACAAAATAAGACATTATTTGTGACGAAGCGATAAAAAATAGCGGAGATATTTGCTGTCATACAAACTTCCTTTGCGATAACTTGAAACTTGCATATGCCGCGAGTTGCCCAGAGTTATGGCAAATGGCAGCTGATAAATCCGTCAATTTACATCCGATCTTCACCAAATAAGTTTTAAAACACTCTACGCATCAACACAAACAAAATAAGACATTATTTGTGACGAAGCGATAAAAAATAGCGGAGATATTTGCTGTCATACAAACTTCCTTTGCGATATCTTGAAGCTTGCATATGCCGCGAGTTCCGGCAAATGGCAGCTGATAAATCCGTCAATTTACATCCGATCTTCACCAAATAAGTTTTAAAACACTCTACGCATCAACACAAACAAAATAAGACATTATTTGTGACGAAGCGATAAAAAATAGCGGAGATATTTGCTGTCATACAAACTTCCTTTGCGATAACTTGAAACTTGCATATGCCGCGAGTTGCCCAGAGTTATGGCAAATGGCAGCTGATAAATCCGTCAATTTACATCCGATCTTCACCAAATAAGTTTTAAATCACTCTACGCATCAACACAAACAAAATAAGACATTATTTGTGACGAAGCGATTAAAAATAGCGGAGATATTTGCTGTCATACAAACTTTCTTTGCGATATCTTGAAGCTTGCATATGCCGCGAGTTGCCCAGAGTTATGGCAAATGGCAGCTGATAAATCCGTCAATTTACATCCGATCTTCACCAAATAAGTTTTAAAACACTCTACGCATCAACACAAACAAAATAAGACATTATTTGTGACGAAGCGATAAAAAATAGCGGAGATATTTGCTTTCATATAAACTTCCTTTGCGATATCTTGAAGCTTGCATATGCCGCGAGTTCCGGCAAATGGCAGCTGATAAATCCGTCAATTTACATCCGATCTTCACCAAATAAGTTTTAAAACACTCTACGCATCAACACAAACAAAATAAGACATTATTTGTGACGAAGCGATAAAAAATAGCGGAGATATTTGCTGTCATACAAACTTCCTTTGCGATATCTTGAAGCTTGCATATGCCGCGAGTTGCCCAGAGTTATGGCAAATGGCAGCTGATAAATCCGTCAATTTACATCCGATCTTCACCAAATAAGTTTTAAATCACTCTACGCATCAACACAAACAAAATAAGACATTATTTGTGACGAAGCGATTAAAAATAGCGGAGATATTTGCTGTCATACAAACTTCCTTTGCGATATCTTGAAGCTTGCATATGCCGCGAGTTGCCCAGAGTTATGGCAAATGGCAGCTGATAAATCCGTCAATTTACATCCTATCTTCACCAAATAAGTTTTAAAACACTCTACGCATCAACACAAACAAAAAGATATGCCACGAGTTGCCCAGAGTTATGGCAAATGGCAGCTGATAAATCCGTCAATTTACATCCGATCTTCACCAAATAAGTTTTAAATCACTCTACGCATCAACACAAACAAAATAAGACATTATTTGTGACGAAGCGATAAAAAATAGCGGAGATATTTGCTGTCATACAAACTTCCTTTGCGATATCTTGAAGCTTGCATATGCCGCGAGTTCCCAGGCAAATGGCAGCTGATAAATCCGTCAATTTACATCCGATCTTCACCAAATAAGTTTTAAAACACTCTACGCATCAACACAAACAAAATAAGACATTATTTGTGACGAAGCGATAAAAAATAGCGGAGATATTTGCTGTCATACAAACTTCCTTTGCGATAACTTGAAACTTGCATATGCCGCGAGTTGCCCAGAGTTATGGCAAATGGCAGCTGATAAATCCGTCAATTTACATCCGATCTTCACCAAATAAGTTTTAAATCACTCTACGCATCAACACAAACAAAATAAGACATTATTTGTGACGAAGCGATTAAAAATAGCGGAGATATTTGCTTTCATATAAACTTCCTTTGCGATAACTTGAAGCTTGCATATGCCGCGAGTTCCGGCAAATGGCAGCTGATAAATCCGTCAATTTACATCCGATCTTCACCAAATAAGTTTTAAAACACTCTACGCATCAACACAAACAAAATAAGACATTATTTGTGACGAAGCGATAAAAAATAGCGGAGATATTTGCTGTCATAGAAACTTCCTTTGCGATATCTTGAAGCTTGCATATGCCGCGAGTTGCCCAGAGTTATGGCAAATGGCAGCTGATAAATCCGTCAATTTACATCCGATCTTCACCAAATAAGTTTTAAAACACTCTACGCATCAACACAAACAAAATAAGACATTATTTGTGACGAAGCGATAAAAAATAGCGGAGATATTTGCTGTCATACAAACTTCCTTTGCGATATCTTGAAGCTTGCATATGCCGCGAGTTCCGGCAAATGGCAGCTGATAAATCCGTCAATTTACATCCGATCTTCACCAAATAAGTTTTAAAACACTCTACGCATCAACACAAACAAAATACGACATTATTTGTGACGAAGCGATTAAAAAATAGCGGAGATATTTGCTGTCATACAAACTTTCTTTGCGATATCATGAAGCTTGCATATGCCGCGAGTTGCCCAGAGTTATGGCAAATGGCAGCTGATAAATCCGTCAATTTACATCCGATCTTCACCAAATAAGTTTTAAAACACTCTACGCATCAACACAAACAAAATAAGACATTATTTGTGACGAAGCGATTAAAAATAGCGGAGATATTTGCTGTCATACAAACTTCCTTTGCGATATCTTGAAGCTTGCATATGCCGCGAGTTGCCCAGAGTTATGGCAAATGGCAGCTGATAAATCCGTCAATTTACATCCGATCTTCACCAAATAAGTTTTAAAACACTCTACGCATCAACACAAACAAAATAAGACATTATTTGTGACGAAGCGATTAAAAATAGCGGAGATATTTGCATTCATATAAACTTCCTTTGCGATAACTTGAAGCTTGCATATGCCGCGAGTTCCGGCAAATGGCAGCTGATAAATCCGTCAATTTACATCCGATCTTCACCAAATAAGTTTTAAAACACTCTACGCATCAACACAAACAAAATAAGACATTATTTGTGACGAAGCGATAAAAAATAGCGGAGATATTTGCTGTCATAGAAAGTTCCTTTGCGATATCTTGAAGCTTGCATATGCCGCGAGTTGCCCAGAGTTATGGCAAATGGCAGCTGATAAATCCGTCAATTTACATCCGATCTTCACCAAATAAGTTTTAAAACACTCTACGCATCAACACAAACAAAATAAGACATTATTTGTGACGAAGCGATTAAAAATAGCGGAGATATTTGCTGTCATACAAACTTCCTTTGCGATAACTTGAAACTTGCATATGCCGCGAGTTGCCCAGAGTTATGGCAAATGGCAGCTGATAAATCCGTCAATTTACATCCGATCTTCACCAAATAAGTTTTAAAACACTCTACGCATCAACACAAACAAAATAAGACATTATTTGTGACGAAGCGATAAAAAATAGCGGAGATATTTGCTGTCATACAAAGTTCCTTTGCGATATCTTGAAGCTTGCATATGCCACGAGTTGCCCAGAAGGCAAATGGCAGCTGATAAATCCGTCAATTTACATCCGATCTTCACCAAATAAGTTTTAAAACACTCTACGCATCAACACAAACAAAATAAGACATTATTTGTGACGAAGCGATTAAAAATAGCGGAGATATTTGCATTCATATAAACTTCCTTTGCGATAACTTGAAGCTTGCATATGCCGCGAGTTCCGGCAAATGGCAGCTGATAAATCCGTCAATTTACATCCGATCTTCACCAAATAAGTTTTAAAACACTCTACGCATCAACACAAACAAAATAAGACATTATTTGTGACGAAGCGATAAAAAATAGCGGAGATATTTGCTGTCATAGAAAGTTCCTTTGCGATATCTTGAAGCTTGCATATGCCACGAGTTGCCCAGAGTTATGGCAAATGGCAGCTGATAAATCCGTCAATTTACATCCGATCTTCACCAAATAAGTTTTAAAACACTCTACGCATCAACACAAACAAAATAAGAGAGTTGCCCAGAGTTATGGCAAATGGCAGCTGATAAATCCGTCAATTTACATCCGATCTTCACCAAATAAGTTTTAAAACACTCTACGCATCAACACAAACAAAATAAGACATTATTTGTGACGAAGCGATAAAAAATAGCGGAGATATTTGCTGTCATACAAACTTCCTTTGCGATATCTTGAAGCTTGCATATGCCGCGAGTTCCGGCAAATGGCAGCTGATAAATCCGTCAATTTACATCCGATCTTCACCAAATAAGTTTTAAAACACTCTACGCATCAACACAAACAAAATAAGACATTATTTGTGACGAAGCGATTAAAAATAGCGGAGATATTTGCTGTCATACAAACTTCCTTTGCGATAACTTGAAACTTGCATATGCCGCGAGTTGCCCAGAGTTATGGCAAATGGCAGCTGATAAATCCGTCAATTTACATCCGATCTTCACCAAATAAGTTTTAAATCACTCTACGCATCAACACAAACAAAATAAGACATTATTTGTGACGAAGCGATTAAAAATAGCGGAGATATTTGCTGTCATACAAACTTCCTTTGCGATATCTTGAAGCTTGCATATGCCGCGAGTTGCCCAGAGTTATGGCAAATGGCAGCTGATAAATCCGTCAATTTACATCCGATCTTCACCAAATAAGTTTTAAAACACTCTACGCATCAACACAAACAAAATAATACATTATTTGTGACGAAGCGATAAAAAATAGCGGAGATATTTGCTTTCATATAAACTTCCTTTGCGATATCTTGAAGCTTGCATATGCCGCGAGTTCCGGCAAATGGCAGCTGATAAATCCGTCAATTTACATCCGATCTTCACCAAATAAGTTTTAAAACACTCTACGCATCAACACAAACAAAATAAGACATTATTTTTGGCGAAGCGATTAAAAATAGCGGAGATATTTGCTGTCATACAAACTTCCTTTGCGATATCTTGAAGCTTGCATATGCCGCGAGTTGCCCAGAGTTATGGCAAATGGCAGCTGATAAATCCGTCAATTTACATCCGATCTTCACCAAATAAGTTTTAAAACACTCTACGCATCAACACAAACAAAATAAGACATTATTTGTGACGAAGCGATAAAAAATAGCGGAGATATTTGCTGTCATACAAACTTCCTTTGCGATATCTTGAAGCTTGCATATGCCGCGAGTTGCCCAGAGTTAGGCAAATGGCAGCTGATAAATCCGTCAATTTACATCCGATCTTCACCAAATAAGTTTTAAAACACTCTACGCATCAACACAAACAAAATAAGACATTATTTGTGACGAAGCGATTAAAAATAGCGGAGATATTTGCATTCATATAAACTTCCTTTGCGATATCTTGAAGCTTGCATATGCCGCGAGTTCCGGCAAATGGCAGCTGATAAATCCGTCAATTTACATCCGATCTTCACCAAATAAGTTTTAAAACACTCTACGCATCAACACAAACAAAATAAGACATTATTTGTGACGAAGCGATAAAAAATAGCGGAGATATTTGCTGTCATACAAAGTTCCTTTGCGATATCTTGAAGCTTGCATATGCCACGAGTTGCCCAGAGGGCAAATGGCAGCTGATAAATCCGTCAATTTACATCCGATCTTCACCAAATAAGTTTTAAAACACTCTACGCATCAACACAAACAAAATAAGACATTATTTGTGACGAAGCGATTAAAAATAGCGGAGATATTTGCTGTCATACAAACTTCCTTTGCGATAACTTGAAACTTGCATATGCCGCGAGTTGCCCAGAGTTATGGCAAATGGCAGCTGATAAATCCGTCAATTTACATCCGATCTTCACCAAATAAGTTTTAAAACACTCTACGCATCAACACAAACAAAATAAGACATTATTTGTGACGAAGCGATAAAAAATAGCGGAGATATTTGCTGTCATACAAACTTCCTTTGCGATATCTTGAAGCTTGCATATGCCACGAGTTCCGGCAAATGGCAGCTGATAAATCCGTCAATTTACATCCGATCTTCACCAAATAAGTTTTAAAACACTCTACGCATCAACACAAACAAAATAAGACATTATTTGTGACGAAGCGATAAAAAATAGCGGAGATATTTGCTGTCATACAAACTTCCTTTGCGATAACTTGAAACTTGCATATGCCGCGAGTTGCCCAGAGTTATGGCAAATGGCAGCTGATAAATCCGTCAATTTACATCCGATCTTCACCAAATAAGTTTTAAATCACTCTACGCATCAACACAAACAAAATAAGACATTATTTGTGACGAAGCGATTAAAAATAGCGGAGATATTTGCTGTCATACAAACTTTCTTTGCGATATCTTGAAGCTTGCATATGCCGCGAGTTGCCCAGAGTTATGGCAAATGGCAGCTGATAAATCCGTCAATTTACATCCAATCTTCACCAAATAAGTTTTAAAACACTCTACGCATCAACACAAACAAAATATGCCACGAGTTGCCCAGAGTTATGGCAAATGGCAGCTGATAAATCCGTCAATTTACATCCGATCTTCACCAAATAAGTTTTAAAACACTCTACGCATCAACACAAACAAAATAAGACATTATTTGTGACGAAGCGATAAAAAATAGCGGAGATATTTGCTGTCATACAAACTTCCTTTGCGATAACTTGAAGCTTGCATATGCCGCGAGTTCCCTGGCAAATGGCAGCTGATAAATCCGTCAATTTACATCCGATCTTCACCAAATAAGTTTTAAAACACTCTACGCATCAACACAAACAAAATAAGACATTATTTGTGACGAAGCGATTAAAAATAGCGGAGATATTTGCATTCATATAAACTTCCTTTGCGATATCTTGAAGCTTGCATATGCCGCGAGTTCCGGCAAATGGCAGCTGATAAATCCGTCAATTTACATCCGATCTTCACCAAATAAGTTTTAAAACACTCTACGCATCAACACAAACAAAATAAGACATTATTTGTGACGAAGCGATTAAAAATAGCGGAGATATTTGCTGTCATACAAACTTCCTTTGCGATATCTTGAAGCTTGCATATGCCGCGAGTTGCCCAGAGTTATGGCAAATGGCAGCTGATAAATCCGTCAATTTACATCCGATCTTCACCAAATAAGTTTTAAAACACTCTACGCATCAACACAAACAAAATAAGACATTATTTGTGACGAAGCGATAAAAAATAGCGGAGATATTTGCTGTCATACAAAGTTCCTTTGCGATATCTTGAAGCTTGCATATGCCGCGAGTTCCGGCAAATGGCAGCTGATAAATCCGTCAATTTACATCCGATCTTCACCAAATAAGTTTTAAAACACTCTACGCATCAACACAAACAAAATAAGACATTATTTGTGACGAAGCGATTAAAAATAGCGGAGATATTTGCATTCATACAAACTTCCTTTGCGATATCTTGAAGCTTGCATATGCCGCGAGTTCCGGCAAATGGCAGCTGATAAATCCGTCAATTTACATCCGATCTTCACCAAATAAGTTTTAAAACACTCTACGCATCAACACAAACAAAATAAGACATTATTTGTGACGAAGCGATAAAAAATAGCGGAGATATTTGCTGTCATACAAAGTTCCTTTGCGATATCTTGAAGCTTGCATATGCCACGAGTTCCAGGCAAATGGCAGCTGATAAATCCGTCAATTTACATCCGATCTTCACCAAATAAGTTTTAAAACACTCTACGCATCAACACAAACAAAATAAGACATTATTTGTGACGAAGCGATTAAAAATAGCGGAGATATTTGCTGTCATACAAACTTCCTTTGCGATAACTTGAAACTTGCATATGCCGCGAGTTGCCCAGAGTTATGGCAAATGGCAGCTGATAAATCCGTCAATTTACATCCGATCTTCACCAAATAAGTTTTAAAACACTCTACGCATCAACACAAACAAAATAAGACATTATTTGTGACGAAGCGATAAAAAATAGCGGAGATATTTGCTGTCATACAAAGTTCCTTTGCGATATCTTGAAGCTTGCATATGCTGCGAGTTCCGGCAAATGGCAGCTGATAAATCCGTCAATTTACATCCGATCTTCACCAAATAAGTTTTAAAACACTCAACGCATCAACACAAACAAAATAAGACATTATTTGTGACGAAGCGATAAAAAATAGCGGAGATATTTGCTGTCATACAAACTTCCTTTGCGATAACTTGAAACTTGCATATGCCGCGAGTTGCCCAGAGTTATGGCAAATGGCAGCTGATAAATCCGTCAATTTACATCCGATCTTCACCAAATAAGTTTTAAATCACTCTACGCATCAACACAAACAAAATAAGACATTATTTGTGACGAAGCGATTAAAAATAGCGGAGATATTTGCTGTCATACAAACTTCCTTTGCGATATCTTGAAGCTTGCATATGCCGCGAGTTCCCAGAGTTATGGCAAATGGCAGCTGATAAATCCGTCAATTTACATCCGATCTTCACCAAATAAGTTTTAAAACACTCTACGCATCAACACAAACAAAATAAGACATTATTTGTGACGAAGCGATTAAAAATAGCGGAGATATTTGCTGTCATACAAACTTCCTTTGCGATATCTTGAAGCTTGCATATGCCGCGAGTTGCCCAGAGTTATGGCAAATGGCAGCTGATAAATCCGTCAATTTACATCCGATCTTCACCAAATAAGTTTTAAATCACTCTACGCATCAACACAAACAAAATAAGACATTATTTGTGACGAAGCGATAAAAAATAGCGGAGATATTTGCTGTCATACAAACTTCCTTTGCGATATCTTGAAGCTTGCATATGCCGCGAGTTGCCCAGAGTTATGGCAAATGGCAGCTGATAAATCCGTCAATTTACATCCTATCTTCACCAAATAAGTTTTAAAACACTCTACGCATCAACACAAACAAAATATGCCACGAGTTGCCCAGAGTTATGGCAAATGGCAGCTGATAAATCCGTCAATTTACATCCGATCTTCACCAAATAAGTTTTAAAACACTCTACGCATCAACACAAACAAAATAAGACATTATTTGTGACGAAGCGATAAAAAATAGCGGAGATATTTGCTGTCATACAAACTTCCTTTGCGATATCTTGAAGCTTGCATATGCCGCGAGTTCCGGCAAATGGCAGCTGATAAATCCGTCAATTTACATCCGATCTTCACCAAATAAGTTTTAAAACACTCTACGCATCAACACAAACAAAATAAGACATTATTTGTGACGAAGCGATAAAAAATAGCGGAGATATTTGCTGTCATACAAACTTCCTTTGCGATAACTTGAAACTTGCATATGCCGCGAGTTGCCCAGAGTTATGGCAAATGGCAGCTGATAAATCCGTCAATTTACATCCGATCTTCACCAAATAAGTTTTAAAACACTCTACGCATCAACACAAACAAAATAAGACATTATTTGTGACGAAGCGATTAAAAATAGCGGAGATATTTGCTTTCATACAAACTTCCTTTGCGATAACTTGAAGCTTGCATATGCCGCGAGTTCCGGCAAATGGCAGCTGATAAATCCGTCAATTTACATCCGATCTTCACCAAATAAGTTTTAAAACACTCTACGCATCAACACAAACAAAATAAGACATTATTTGTGACGAAGCGATAAAAAATAGCGGAGATATTTGCTGTCATACAAAGTTCCTTTGCGATATCTTGAAGCTTGCATATGCCACGAGTTGCCCAGAGTTATGGCAAATGGCAGCTGATAAATCCGTCAATTTACATCCGATCTTCACCAAATAAGTTTTAAAACACTCTACGCATCAACACAAACAAAATAAGACATTATTTGTGACGAAGCGATAAAAAATAGCGGAGATATTTGCTGTCATACAAAGTTCCTTTGCGATATCTTGAAGCTTGCATATGCCGCGAGTTCCGGCAAATGGCAGCTGATAAATCCGTCAATTTACATCCGATCTTCACCAAATAAGTTTTAAAACACTCTACGCATCAACACAAACAAAATACGACATTATTTGTGACGAAGCGATTAAAAAATAGCGGAGATATTTGCTGTCATACAAACTTTCTTTGCGATATCATGAAGCTTGCATATGCCGCGAGTTGCCCAGAGTTATGGCAAATGGCAGCTGATAAATCCGTCAATTTACATCCGATCTTCACCAAATAAGTTTTAAAACACTCTACGCATCAACACAAACAAAATAAGACATTATTTGTGACGAAGCGATTAAAAATAGCGGAGATATTTGCTGTCATACAAACTTTCTTTGCGATATCTTGAAGCTTGCATATGCCGCGAGTTGCCCAGAGTTATGGCAAATGGCAGCTGATAAATCCGTCAATTTACATCCGATCTTCACCAAATAAGTTTTAAAACACTCTACGCATCAACACAAACAAAATAAGACATTATTTGTGACGAAGCGATTAAAAATAGCGGAGATATTTGCTTTCATATAAACTTCCTTTGCGATAACTTGAAGCTTGCATATGCCGCGAGTTCCGGCAAATGGCAGCTGATAAATCCGTCAATTTACATCCGATCTTCACCAAATAAGTTTTAAAACACTCTACGCATCAACACAAACAAAATAAGACATTATTTGTGACGAAGCGATAAAAAATAGCGGAGATATTTGCTGTCATAGAAAGTTCCTTTGCGATATCTTGAAGCTTGCATATGCCACGAGTTGCCCAGAGTTATGGCAAATGGCAGCTGATAAATCCGTCAATTTACATCCGATCTTCACCAAATAAGTTTTAAAACACTCTACGCATCAACACAAACAAAATAAGACATTATTTGTGACGAAGCGATTAAAAATAGCGGAGATATTTGCTGTCATACAAACTTCCTTTGCGATAACTTGAAACTTGCATATGCCGCGAGTTGCCCAGAGTTATGGCAAATGGCAGCTGATAAATCCGTCAATTTACATCCGATCTTCACCAAATAAGTTTTAAAACACTCTACGCATCAACACAAACAAAATAAGACATTATTTGTGACGAAGCGATAAAAAATAGCGGAGATATTTGCTGTCATACAAAGTTCCTTTGCGATATCTTGAAGCTTGCATATGCCACGAGTTCCGGCAAATGGCAGCTGATAAATCCGTCAATTTACATCCGATCTTCACCAAATAAGTTTTAAAACACTCTACGCATCAACACAAACAAAATAAGACATTATTTGTGACGAAGCGATAAAAAATAGCGGAGATATTTGCTGTCATACAAACTTCCTTTGCGATATCTTGAAGCTTGCATATGCCGCGAGTTGCCCAGAGTTATGGCAAATGGCAGCTGATAAATCCGTCAATTTACATCCGATCTTCACCAAATAAGTTTTAAAACACTCTACGCATCAACACAAACAAAATAAGACATTATTTGTGACGAAGCGATTAAAAATAGCGGAGATATTTGCTGTCATACAAACTTTCTTTGCGATATCTTGAAGCTTGCATATGCCGCGAGTTGCCCAGAGTTATGGCAAATGGCAGCTGATAAATCCGTCAATTTACATCCGATCTTCACCAAATAAGTTTTAAAACACTCTACGCATCAACACAAACAAAATAAGACATTATTTGTGACGAAGCGATTAAAAATAGCGGAGATATTTGCATTCATATAAACTTCCTTTGCGATATCTTGAAGCTTGCATATGCCGCGAGTTCCGGCAAATGGCAGCTGATAAATCCGTCAATTTACATCCGATCTTCACCAAATAAGTTTTAAAACACTCTACGCATCAACACAAACAAAATAAGACATTATTTGTGACGAAGCGATTAAAAATAGCGGAGATATTTGCTGTCATACAAACTTCCTTTGCGATATCTTGAAGCTTGCATATGCCGCGAGTTGCCCAGAGTTATGGCAAATGGCAGCTGATAAATCCGTCAATTTACATCCGATCTTCACCAAATAAGTTTTAAAACACTCTACGCATCAACACAAACAAAATAAGACATTATTTGTGACGAAGCGATTAAAAATAGCGGAGATATTTGCTGTCATACAAACTTTCTTTGCGATATCTTGAAGCTTGCATATGCCGCGAGTTGCCCAGAGTTATGGCAAATGGCAGCTGATAAATCCGTCAATTTACATCCGATCTTCACCAAATAAGTTTTAAAACACTCTACGCATCAACACAAACAAAATAAGACATTATTTGTGACGAAGCGATAAAAAATAGCGGAGATATTTGCTGTCATACAAACTTCCTTTGCGATAACTTGAAACTTGCATATGCCGCGAGTTGCCCAGAGTTATGGCAAATGGCAGCTGATAAATCCGTCAATTTACATCCGATCTTCACCAAATAAGTTTTAAAACACTCTACGCATCAACACAAACAAAATAAGACATTATTTGTGACGAAGCGATTAAAAATAGCGGAGATATTTGCTTTCATATAAACTTCCTTTGCGATAACTTGAAGCTTGCATATGCCGCGAGTTCCGGCAAATGGCAGCTGATAAATCCGTCAATTTACATCCGATCTTCACCAAATAAGTTTTAAAACACTCTACGCATCAACACAAACAAAATAAGACATTATTTGTGACGAAGCGATAAAAAATAGCGGAGATATTTGCTGTCATAGAAAGTTCCTTTGCGATATCTTGAAGCTTGCATATGCCGCGAGTTGCCCAGAGTTATGGCAAATGGCAGCTGATAAATCCGTCAATTTACATCCGATCTTCACCAAATAAGTTTTAAAACACTCTACGCATCAACACAAACAAAATAAGACATTATTTGTGACGAAGCGATTAAAAATAGCGGAGATATTTGCTGTCATACAAACTTCCTTTGCGATAACTTGAAACTTGCATATGCCGCGAGTTGCCCAGAGTTATGGCAAATGGCAGCTGATAAATCCGTCAATTTACATCCGATCTTCACCAAATAAGTTTTAAAACACTCTACGCATCAACACAAACAAAATAAGACATTATTTGTGACGAAGCGATAAAAAATAGCGGAGATATTTGCTGTCATACAAAGTTCCTTTGCGATATCTTGAAGCTTGCATATGCTACGAGTTCCGGCAAATGGCAGCTGATAAATCCGTCAATTTACATCCGATCTTCACCAAATAAGTTTTAAAACACTCTACGCATCAACACAAACAAAATAAGACATTATTTGTGACGAAGCGATAAAAAATAGCGGAGATATTTGCTGTCATACAAACTTCCTTTGCGATAACTTGAAACTTGCATATGCCGCGAGTTGCCCAGAGTTATGGCAAATGGCAGCTGATAAATCCGTCAATTTACATCCGATCTTCACCAAATAAGTTTTAAATCACTCTACGCATCAACACAAACAAAATAAGACATTATTTGTGACGAAGCGATTAAAAATAGCGGAGATATTTGCTGTCATACAAACTTCCTTTGCGATATCTTGAAGCTTGCATATGCCGCGAGTTGCCCAGAGTTATGGCAAATGGCAGCTGATAAATCCGTCAACTTACATCCTATCTTCACCAAATAAGTTTTAAAACACTCTACGCATCAACACAAACAAAATATGCCACGAGTTGCCCAGAGTTATGGCAAATGGCAGCTGATAAATCCGTCAATTTACATCCGATCTTCACCAAATAAGTTTTAAAACACTCTACGCATCAACACAAACAAAATAAGACATTATTTGTGACGAAGCAATAAAAAATAGCGGAGATATTTGCTGTCATACAAACTTCCTTTGCGATAACTTGAAGCTTGCATATGCCGCGAGTTCCGGCAAATGGCAGCTGATAAATCCGTCAATTTACATCCGATCTTCACCAAATAAGTTTTAAAACACTCTACGCATCAACACAAACAAAATAAGACATTATTTGTGACGAAGCGATAGAAAACAGCGGAGATATTTGCTGTCATACAAAGTTTCTTTGCGATATCTTGAAGCTTGCATATGCCACGAGTTGCCCAGAGTTATGGCAAATGGCAGCTGATAAATCCGTCAATTTACATCCGATCTTCACCAAATAAGTTTTAAAACACTCTACGCATCAACACAAACAAAATAAGACATTATTTGTGACGAAGCGATAAAAAATAGCGGAGATATTTGCTGTCATACAAACTTCCTTTGCGATATCTTGAAGCTTGCATATGCCGCGAGTTCCGGCAAATGGCAGCTGATAAATCCGTCAATTTACATCCGATCTTCACCAAATAAGTTTTAAAACACTCTACGCATCAACACAAACAAAATAAGACATTATTTGTGACGAAGCGATTAAAAATAGCGGAGATATTTGCTGTCATACAAACTTTCTTTGCGATATCTTGAAGCTTGCATATGCCGCGAGTTGCCCAGAGTTATGGCAAATGGCAGCTGATAAATCCGTCAATTTACATCCGATCTTCACCAAACAAGTTTTAAAACACTCTACGCATCAACACAAACAAAATAAGACATTATTTGTGACGAAGCGGTAAAAAATAGCGGAGATATTTGCTGTCATGCAAACTTCCTTTGCGATAACTTGAAACTTGCATATGCCGCGAGTTGCCTAGAGTTATGGCAAATGGCAGCTGATAAATCCGTCAATTTACATCCGATCTTCACCAAATAAGTTTTAAAACACTCTACGCATCAACACAAACAAAATAAGACATTATTTGTGACGAAGCGATAGAAAATAGCGGAGATATTTGCTGTCATACAAAGTTCCTTTGCGATATCTTGAAGCTTGCATATGCCGCGAGTTCCGGCAAATGGCAGCTGATAAATCCGTCAATTTACATCCGATCTTCACCAAATAAGTTTTAAAACACTCTACGCATCAACACAAACAAAATAAGACATTATTTGTGACGAAGCGATAAAAAATAGCGGAGATATTTGCTGTCATACAAACTTCCTTTGCGATAACTTGAAACTTGCATATGCCGCGAGTTGCCCAGAGTTATGGCAAATGGCAGCTGATAAATCCGTCAATTTACATCCGATCTTCACCAAATAAGTTTTAAAACACTCTACGCGTCAACACAAACAAAATAAGACATTATTTGTGACGAAGCGATAAAAAATAGCGGAGATATTTGCTGTCATACAAAGTTCCTTTGCGATATCTTGAAGCTTGCATATGCCGCGAGTTCCGGCAAATGGCAGCTGATAAATCCGTCAATTTACATCCGATCTTCACCAAATAAGTTTTAAAACACTCTACGCATCAACACAAACAAAGTAAGACATTATTTGTGACGAAGCGATAAAAAATAGCGGAGATATTTGCTGTCATACAAACTTCCTTTGCGATAACTTGAAACTTGCATATGCCGCGAGTTGCCCAGAGTTATGGCAAATGGCAGCTGATAAATCCGTCAATTTACATCCGATCTTCACCAAATAAGTTTTAAATCACTCTACGCATCAACACAAACAAAATAAGACATTATTTGTGACGAAGCGATTAAAAATAGCGGAGATATTTGCTGTCATACAAACTTTCTTTGCGATATCTTGAAGCTTGCATATGCCGCGAGTTGCCCAGAGTTATGGCAAATGGCAGCTGATAAATCCGTCAACTTACATCCTATCTTCACCAAATAAGTTTTAAAACACTCTACGCATCAACACAAACAAAATATGCCACGAGTTGCCCAGAGTTATGGCAAATGGCAGCTGATAAATCCGTCAATTTACATCCGATCTTCACCAAATAAGTTTTAAAACACTCTACGCATCAACACAAACAAAATAAGACATTATTTGTGACGAAGCAATAAAAAATAGCGGAGATATTTGCTGTCATACAAACTTCCTTTGCGATAACTTGAAGCTTGCATATGCCGCGAGTTCCGGCAAATGGCAGCTGATAAATCCGTCAATTTACATCCGATCTTCACCAAATAAGTTTTAAAACACTCTACGCATCAACACAAACAAAATAAGACATTATTTGTGACGAAGCGATAGAAAACAGCGGAGATATTTGCTGTCATACAAAGTTTCTTTGCGATATCTTGAAGCTTGCATATGCCACGAGTTGCCCAGAGTTATGGCAAATGGCAGCTGATAAATCCGTCAATTTACATCCGATCTTCACCAAATAAGTTTTAAAACACTCTACGCATCAACACAAACAAAATAAGACATTATTTGTGACGAAGCGATTAAAAATAGCGGAGATATTTGCTGTCATACAAACTTCCTTTGCGATATCTTGAAGCTTGCATATGCCGCGAGTTCCGGCAAATGGCAGCTGATAAATCCGTCAATTTACATCCGATCTTCACCAAATAAGTTTTAAAACACTCTACGCATCAACACAAACAAAATAAGACATTATTTGTGACGAAGCGATAAAAAATAGCGGAGATATTTGCTGTCATACAAAGTTCCTTTGCGATATCTTGAAGCTTGCATATGCTACGAGTTCCGGCAAATGGCAGCTGATAAATCCGTCAATTTACATCCGATCTTCACCAAATAAGTTTTAAAACACTCTACGCATCAACACAAACAAAATAAGACATTATTTGTGACGAAGCGATAAAAAATAGCGGAGATATTTGCTGTCATACAAACTTCCTTTGCGATATCTTGAAGCTTGCATATGCCGCGAGTTCCGGCAAATGGCAGCTGATAAATCCGTCAATTTACATCCGATCTTCACCAAATAAGTTTTAAAACACTCTACGCATCAACACAAACAAAATAAGACATTATTTGTGACGAAGCGATTAAAAATAGCGGAGATATTTGCTGTCATACAAACTTTCTTTGCGATATCTTGAAGCTTGCATATGCCGCGAGTTGCCCAGAGTTATGGCAAATGGCAGCTGATAAATCCGTCAATTTACATCCGATCTTCACCAAACAAGTTTTAAAACACTCTACGCATCAACACAAACAAAATATGCCACGAGTTGCCCAGAGTTATGGCAAATGGCAGCTAATAAATCCGTCAATTTACATCCGATCTTCACCAAATAAGTTTTAAATCACTCTACGCATCAACACAAACAAAATAAGACATTATTTGTGACGAAGCGATTAAAAATAGCGGAGATATTTGCATTCATATAAACTTCCTTTGCGATAACTTGAAGCTTGCATATGCCGCGAGTTCCGGCAAATGGCAGCTGATAAATCCGTCAATTTACATCCGATCTTCACCAAATAAGTTTTAAAACACTCTACGCATCAACACAAACAAAATAAGACATTATTTGTGACGAAGCGATTAAAAATAGCGGAGATATTTGCTGTCATACAAACTTTCTTTGCGATATCTTGAAGCTTGCATATGCCGCGAGTTGCCCAGAGTTATGGCAAATGGCAGCTGATAAATCCGTCAATTTACATCCGATCTTCACCAAACAAGTTTTAAAACACTCTACGCATCAACACAAACAAAATATGCCACGAGTTGCCCAGAGTTATGGCAAATGGCAGCTAATAAATCCGTCAATTTACATCCGATCTTCACCAAATAAGTTTTAAATCACTCTACGCATCAACACAAACAAAATAAGACATTATTTGTGACGAAGCGATTAAAAATAGCGGAGATATTTGCATTCATATAAACTT